>WBNM01017224.1:3124-41526 GCA_013399055.1 Ramphastos sulfuratus | reverse complement strand
TGGCGGGGAGTGCATGGATGTGAGGGGCAGGGGGACAGGAGAATGCTGCTGTGCAGTCTTTCCAGTTTGGTCCTCAGGTGCTTCTCCATGAGTCTGGCACAGAATCAGCTGGAGTGCCCAGGGTGGGCATGCCTGCAGGTGAGCACCATAGACTTTGTGGTGGGATCTGCAGCCATGTGCCCTACCCTCCCACATGGTGTTCATCCCTCAGGCACTCTCAGGAGCTGTTAAAACAGGATTCAGCATTCCTCTGTGTGCTGGTTTTGAGGCTAATTGGAATATTTTAATGAAAAAAAAATATATTGATTATAGGCTGTGAAAAATAAACGCTGGTGATGTCTACTTCACTCATAGGCTTGCTGAAATGTATAAGAACAAGGACACAACTATAGATAAGGGAGACAGTCTCTCTCTCTCTGGGAGCTGGTGTGCCTGCTGGCCTCTCTGCTGAGCAACCTAACTAACCACTCTGCTTCCAACCCCCCTTGTTGATCCTCCAAACTCACCTTGCAGGTAAGGCAGACTCTGGGGTAAGGTAGAGGGGTGGGAAGAAGGTGGAAGGCTGGTTGGGAGCCCCTCCTGGGGACTCTGATTTCTGGGAGGGGAGTTGTGTTTCTGTATTACCTTTAACTTGTATATTTCTGTAAACATTCATGTGTATTGTGCATATCTCTGCTTGTAAATCATGCTAAGTTGTGCATATAGCTTCAGTCCTTAACTTCCAGCCCACTGAGTCTAGTCTGGGTGATTTTTCATCGTGGGGGGGGGGCAGGGAACTCACAAACCATCACACTCTGGAGGTATGCCCTGCTCAAAGCTTCTGGCACCTTATTCATAGATTCACAGGATGGGTTGGCTTGGAGGAGGCCTCAAAGATCATCCAGTTCCAACCCTCCTCTCAGGGAGCTGTAGAGGGCAATGAGGTCTCCCTCAGCCTCCTCTTCTCCACACTAATCACCCCCAGCTCCCTCAGCTGCTCCTCCCCAGCCCTCTTCTCCAGACCCTTCCCCAGCTTTGCTGCCCTTCTCTGGACCTGCTCCAGCCCCTCAGTGTCCTTCTTGGAGTGAAAGCCTCAAACTTTCAGCCAAACCAGGCTGCTCAGCTAAACTCCACACCTGCTGTGTAACTCAAACTTAGCTGAAACCATGGTGACTCTAAATTTGCTCTGTTACAGATCAATGCCCATGCTGCATGATGCCAGCATGGCACAACACTCCCTTGAGCGCTCTGTCCTTGACAGCCACCTCAGTCCCCAAGGTGCCATCCTGGAGCTGTGCAATCAGTGGCCCCATTGCAGGCTGATGAGACTCCGAGCAGCACCTTCCACCTCGATGAAGCAGCAAGGTTGGGCTTGCTGGGGTGGGCCGGGTGCCCGGCGGCAGAGCAGGGCAGGGCTGTGGCAGTGGCAGTGCCAGTGGTGGCAGCTGTGATGGTATAGGGGTCAGTACTCTGCGTTGTGGCCGCAGCAACCTCGGTTCGAATCCGAGTCACAGCAACACTTTTGGCAGCAGCCTGGTTGCACGGAAAGGATGGGCTGGAGACACACAGGTGGCATCTGCGAGCAGCCGGGGTCGCAGCGCAGTGCCCTAGGAGGCGGCCACAAGCTCTGACGTCCTCTCTGCTCCTAAGGGTGACCAGACTCGTGCCTATGATTGCCCAACCTGTAGTCACCGTGCAGGGTCTCTCTGGTGGGGCTTCAGCGGGAAGGCAGCTTCAGCTTCTCCCTTCTCCAGGCAAAGCTTGAGAATCCAGAAGAAATCACTCAGCCTCCCAGCATGCCTCCACCCTTCCTCCCTGGAGCAAAACCAGGATCAGCAGACACTGTGGTCACCCTGCAGAGCGAGCAGAGGGAGGCAGCAGCTTGTTGCCCCAGAGCTCAGGGCCTCACCCTCCTGCCCTCCAGGGTAGGAAGGATCTGCCACAGAGACCACCAGGAGAAGGAGGAATATCAGCCTGATGAAAGCCCTGCTGCCAGCACTCCTGAGGAGCAGAGGTTTGGCCGCTGCACCTCCAGGTGCTTTCAGAGGAGAGACAAAACCCATCCAGAGCTGAGGGGTGACCCTGACATGCTGTGTGTCTGGGAGACCTCCTGGGCACCAAGAAATCTCCGGGGTGCACCAGAAGCTACTTCAGCTTGAGGCAGCAGCTTAAACCGTGGCCTTCACCCCTCCGGAGCCTGCAGCCCGCGGAGATCTCGGTTTGCTTGGTCTTGGTGCCCTCTCCTGACAGCAGCGCAAACCTGCTCCGAAGGGCAATGTTCAACAGGGAAATACCAACGAGCTGCAGAGGGCATAGCGAGGCGCTAGCTGAGCTGGCGAAGACGACACGACCGAGCCGCGGGTGCCGATTTTTTCACCACTCGGGGTGGAGGAATAACAGAAAGCGGAACTTTTTAATTGCCCTAAAGGAATACTGTTTCATTCATATCTTATCTGTGGCAAGAAACTGAGGGGATTCTGCCCGTCTGCTCTGGTGGAAAGTGTCCCTGGTGTTCAGACAGAGCCTCCTGGGTTTGTCTTCTCCCTAGTAACAAGTGACAGGATGAGAGGAAACGGCCTCAGGTTGCACCAGGAGAGGTTGGACATTAGAGGAAACTTCTCCTGGAGTGGGTGATTCACAGCTTCATAGACAGCACTCGGCTGGAAGGGACCCTCCAAGGTCACCTTGTGCAACCCCCTGCAGGCAGCAGGGACAGCTCCAACCAGAGCAGGCTGCACTGGAACACATCCAGGCTGATCCTGAATGTCTCCAGGGATGGAGCCTCAAGCACGTCCCTGGGCAGTCTGTGCCAGTCTTTCTCCACCCTCAGTGTGCAAAATTCCCGTCTGATGCCCAACCTAACTCTGCCCTGGTCCAGTTCCAAACCATTGCCCTCGGCCTATTCCCGCAGGTCCTTCTGAACAGTCCCTCCCCAGCCTGCCTACAGGTCCCCTAAAGATCTTGAAGTGGAGCTCTAAGGTCTCCCTGGAGCCTTCACCTCTCCAGGCTGAACAGTTTTATGTCCTCACAGGAGACCTTGAAGGTCTCTTCCTTCTGCTCCAGTTTCTTCTGCAGAAAAAAACAGGTGCCATCAAGAACACAGCCACTGGGGAAGCATTTCAAAGAGGGCCAGGGCCAGCACCACCATGCAGTGAGAAGCATATGGGACCACCATTCAGTGAGGATCAGGGGACAAAAGGCGAACTCCTACTTCAGGCCCAGCGGCTCTTAAAGTAGAAAGCATTGCGCCTGAACAGGGGCTTGAACCCTGGACCCTCAGATTAAAAGTCTGATGCTCTCCCAACTGAGCTATCCAGGCTCACGGTTATGTTTTTTGGGGGACATTCTAAACAGGCCCTGAGGACCCCACCTCACTGCCACATCCCCAGGACACCCACAGGGACTCACTTTGACCTCTTCCACCCTCACACCATCCCAGGGAGGCTGCCACAGCAGAAGGCATCCTCCCAGGAGGAGGAGCACCACCAGGATCCCCACCTTCCAAGGATGGGGTCGCTGGTGGGAAGGGGATGCAGGTTTCTCTTCCTGGGGACATCTAAAAGTCCATCTGCAGCTCCTCAGCTGGGTCAGCCACCAGGGCCTCCCACCAGGGCCTGACTCTGGCAGAGGGATGTTCCCTGGGAAAGTACCAATGCTACAGGGATGTGCCCATGGGGAGGGTGAGCAGGGGCCATGGGGTGTCTGTAAACCCCCAGTGTTCCCCCACACACACTCCCCAAGGGGTCTCCCTCTCATGGCTGTGACTGCACAGTGGCCATCTCTAAATGGTTGTGGGGCTGCTCTGCTCCGAGAGGAAACCTTCTTGGCAGCCCAATGTGGCACAGCCCAGCTAGGAAGGGTCTGTAGAAGATTAAAGCCTCTCCTAAATGCTCACGGGACCCCTCAGCTCCTTGGGAGCAAAAGTCCCTGCCTATAGAGAAGTTCCTGCTCATGTTTTCCTGAGGAACATACACTGCAACAGTTTTACATCTTCAGGGCTGGCTGAAAAGGTTTATTCTGCCAAGGGAAGCTGTTGGCAGAACAGCTCTTTAGCTCTCGATGTCCTCTAACAGCCTCTTTTTTTCCTCTGGTGAGGATTTCCAGCACAAGCCAGGCACCAGCAGTCTCATGGCTCCTCTTCAAGGCTCTAGCCCCTAGCACTGTTTACTCAAAGTAATCAACTTCAGCCCACAAAGCCCCAGATCAGTTGTCCTCTTTAGGAGACTGATGTGGTTCATCAACCCCACCTTAAACAGTCACCACACCCTAGGCATTTACTTGACCAGTTTCACCTGGCGCTGCCAGCCTGTGTTACTCTGCCTTCCCCTGGGTGTCCCCGAGGGTCCCCCGTGCTGGCAGAGACACCTGGAGTCCTGCCCCTGCAGGAGGGGGGCTTCAAGAGCTCACTTCAGCTGAGGGTGGTGCCATGGGAGCACCCACGGGGTCCTGGAGTCCACAGTGGCTGAGAGCAGCAGGGTGCTGGGGGACGAGTGCCTGTTAGAGGGGTGCTACCTGGGCAGGGGGCAGGGCAGGGGAAGTATCCAGGGTGGCACTGGTGAATGCGGCTCAAGGGGCTACCCAGATGTGTCCTTGCTTGTCCCAGTCAGTCCCAGTGTTTTCTCCCAGAGGTTTAGGGTTCCCCCTGGCCGTGTCAGCAATTGTCCCCTTGCTGAGGGCAGAGGGAGCAGAGAGGAGCTGTGCTTCCCAGGCAGGGAGCTGGCAGCTGTGGGCAGCCCCGGGGGTTACTCCGGTGGAGGAGTGCAGGAGTCAGTACGTGGTGACCTCAACCCCAGCGCGCAGCGGAGGGATGCCGAGGCACTGGGATGCTGCTAAATTAGGTGCCTGCTCCACTGGCACGGAGAGCCGCTGAGCACCGTTGAGCTGCTTTGGCAGGGCATGGCATGTCCGCAAGGCCAGTCCTTCCTCCCTCCCAGTCCCTCCTCCCCACCACGGCCAGCCCCTTCGGCTCTCCCCTCCCCTGTGCCTCTTGGTTGGACCTGCGTCAAGAAGCCACCACTGAAGGCTGTTTTGCTTGGAGAGGTCCGGAGGGACTGGGCGAACTTGCCATGGGCAGCAGAGGTGCCAGGCTCGCGCTGCTGACGCTGTCGCTGCTCCTGCAGCCCACGGCTCAGTTCTGGCTCTTCAACGTCCTCTTTCCACCCACCACCACTCCAGAAGCTCCCCCGAGCAACAGCACACCACCCGTGGTACTCGGTAAGGTCACCTCGGCAGGGTGGGTATGACTGGGCACCCACAGGTGCCATGCAGCCCCCCAGGAGCTGGGGAAGAAGTTGGGGTGCCACACTGCTGGCAGCTTGGCAGCTCTTGGCTGCAGTGGCCTTTTGCAGTCTGAAGCTGGAGCCACCAAGGGGGTGGGCAAAGTATGGCTCCCAGGTCTGTCTTCCAGGCTGGAGATGAAGGATTGGCAATGCCCAGCTGCAGGTGACCAGAGCTGGAGGAAGGGGCTGGGCACCCCAAAAATCAGACGGTGTTCTAATTATCTCACAGCTGGCCCAGAGAATGGTTTAGGCCTTGCTGGAGAGGTTCAGCTGGCAGAAGAATAGGGGCTGCAGTACCCCCTCACCTGCCATGGGTTCAGAGCCATCGTCTAGCACCCACTGGTCTTCCAGCACCCACCTCCACCAATGTCTTCTGCCACTTCCTGGCCATGGCTGAGTCTCCCTCTGCTGCTGTGCCCCACCCTATGTCCACCCTGCCTGGGGGATGGTGTAGAGGAGAGCGAGCCCTTGGCAGAGGTACTCGGGGGGGGGTGAAAGGAGACGCTGGGGCATCACTTCAGGGAGGTGGAGGTAGGGGCAGCAGCCTCCAGCTGGTGCCTCCCTCCTGCACGGCTCTGCCTTTCTTGGCCCCATGCCATCAGTGGGGACTTGAGCTGTGGCTTTGCTGATCATGTTTGGATTTTTTTTCTCCTTTCCTTTGGATCAAGGGAAGTTTCCCCTTGAAAAAGAGAAGCAGCAGAACTTCCCCTGCCAAGGGGTGACCTCTCCACTCCCCTCTCAGCCACCAGAGAGCAGGGGATGGTGTCCAGAGTCCTGGTGTCCAGGGGCAGGTTCTGATTGGCCACGTTGCTGGCCAGCAGACCTCAGTGGCCACTACCAGGCTCCTCTTCTCAGCTGGCTTGCGATGGTTGAAGCATCTCCCAGTGCCATCCTCATCCCCTGCCCTGCTCCCAGCTGGATCTGGCTGCCCCATGTGCCACTCAGCATCCATGTGTAGCCCATCCCCCTGGGCTGGGTGTCCCAGCACCCACGGTGCCCTTGGGAGTGCTGATAACCCTCTTGCCCCCACGGCAGCTCCCTTAATCATTACCCAATGTTCTCTGGAAGAGCAGGCAGGGCTCAGGGCTGGGTGCTGGGGCAGAGGCAGGCGCTGGCTTTCCTCCCTCATGGTCCTGCTCCTCTCACTGGCTGGGGAGGTCCTCTCTGCCTGCTCCATACTTGGGTTTTCCTACACCAGCATCCACTGGATGGCCTGATCCCCAAATAGGTGCTTTGAAGGCAGGATTAGACCCTCCTTGTATCCCTGAGGGTATTCCACAGAGGTGAGCGAGCTGTGGAGCAGGTCGAAGGATGCCAACTGCTGCATCTCCTTCACCTCTAACCTGGGATGAGGATTTCAGAAGCTGCAGCCATGCCCCTGCACCTCTTGTCCATGCCTCTGCCAGGCTGTATGGCATGGGAGTAGAGCATCTCCAGGCCAGGCTGTCCTCACACCCCATGGCAGGAACAGCACCACAGCTCCCCAAAAAACACATGCCCACAGGTCCTGGGGAACAGAGGCATCTGAGATTGATGGGGACCAAGGGGAATGGGGCACATCACCCTCGGGTCAAAGCTGCTCCTTGCCTGCACCCTTTAGCCCCTGTTCTAGGCAGAGCTGCTCCCACCTTATCATGCTTGTGAGGTCCCAAAACCACAGCCTGTGTTGTGGGCCCCAAAGCAGCACAGGGTGGGCATCTATAGGAATTTCAGCCCACAAAGCAGCCAATGGTGTCCTTGTGGAAGCATCTGATACGTGGCACACAGCAGACAGGGCCTGCAGCAGCATCAAAGCTATCCCCAGCTGTGCCAGTCCTTGGACCTGCTAGGCTCATGGGGTGCACACACAGTGCTCCCATCCCACCAGGCTCACAGCCACTGTCCCCTGCAGTCCCTTCACCTCCTGTCCTCACCATCAAGGAGTCAGAACTGGCCCCAAGAGCCAACTCTTGACTCCTACACAACAGCTGGGAATGTTCTCCCAGCATGGGCACATCTGTGGGGACGGCACTGGGGTGGGTGTCCCATTCCTGCTGGGAACCACACCAAAGCTCCAGAGGCAGAGCAGTGCCTCTTTGATGGTCACCATCCATCACAGGAGCCCAGACTGGACTTGCTTCAAACCACTCTGTGTTCACTGTGTGCCCTGCTTGCCCTGGGTGCCCGCAGGGTATGCTTCTGCCTGACTCCAAACCCTGCAGCCCAGCACAAGGTGCTGGGAAGCCCCAAGTAGCACCAGGCTGCAATAAGGAGAGCAGGGTGGAAAACCAACCAGGAAAGGTGGAATAATCTGGGATGCTTCATGTCAGTGGGGATTGGCAGCTTTGGGATCCGGGTGGCAGTCCTGGGGGCTCACCCCATGGCAAAGGTAGCTTGGGGGATCCCTCAGGATGCTGCTTTCATGCTCATCCTGTGTCCTGGCTCCGAGCACACTCACTCCTCCACGGAGCAGGCTGTTCTCCAAGGGATGCTGCTGCCACAGCTCCCTGGCTGGGAAGCCCCTGCCTGGGGGTCCAGGGCAAGTGGTGGGCCAGTGGGATGGAGTCCGCAGCTGGCTCTGCTCTCCCTCCGTGGTGCCTCCAGTGCCCGGGTGCCTCGGGAACCAGCTGGAAGCCAAGCTGGACAAGCCAGACGTGGTGAACTGGATGTGCTACCGCAAAACGGAGGACTACTTCACCATCTGGCTCAACCTCAACACCTTCCTGCCAGTGGGAGTGGACTGCTGGATCGATAACACCAGGTACCACTCCCCCCGCCCGGGAGCTCCCTCGGGGCAAGGACCTCCCGGGGATCTCCCTCCCTGCTCCTCCCCTTTGGCCACGACCCGGCACACCGGGGAACCCGCCGCTCTGTTTGGAAATACAGCTGCCTGCCTCCCGCTCCCAGTGCCCGTCCCTCTCCCATGGCCTTGCCATGTTCTCGTGCCCAACCAGCCCATCCTCAGCTCCCACTGGAGATACTGCCACCCTGCTCAAGGCCACAGGTGGAGGGAGCTGCCACAGCCTGCTCCTTCAGAGCGTCATGCCCTAAGATGCTAGGCGACCAGCTGGCTTGCCACCAGTCCACCTGCCCACCCACACAGGACCTGGAAACACGCAGGTCCAAGCCGTGCCCCTTGGGGCCATGGCTCTGCTGCCACGCCCTGTGCCCGCAGGGTGGTGTACAACAGAACCTCTCGGAAGATGACCAATGCCCCAGGGGTGCACATCCGCGTGCCTGGCTTCGGGAAAACCTACTCCGTGGAATACCTGGATCAGAGCAAGCTGGCAGGTGAGAGGAGGAGAGACGTGTGGGGTGCGGCTCCTTGCAGAGCTGACTCCAGCAGTTCTGCACACCCGGGGCTGAAGGACCTTGGCCCTCCCAGTGCCGGCAGGGACCACCCCAGTCCTGACCTCACTGCACTTGTAATGCGTGGAGCTGCCACCTCCGGCCGCAGCCAGCAAGCTGCAGGGCTGATCGAAGAACATTTTGGCTGTGGCCAGGCCCAGGGTGGGAAAAGGCTGACAGGAGAAGACAGGGAAGCCCAGAGCGGAGGGAAGGAAGAGTCCAATCCTGCACTGCTGATCACAAATATTTATGAAGATGTCTCTGTGAATCAGGTGCAGCCCTGGGGCTGCTGACAAGCTGCCAAAAAAGCCTTTGGTGTTGCAAATCTTGAGCTCCCTTGAGCTAAAGTTTATTCCAAAGACTTTTATTTATCTATTTTTTAGCCAAAATCTGACACAAGTGAGCCACTGTCCTGTGTCTGGCTTGTCCACAGACAAAAAGGAACCCAGGAACTGACCCCTCCTGCCCAGGAGGGGACTGAGAGGTCTCTGGGCCACCTCCCCCTGACACACACAGAGGACAGAAACACCTCCACTGAGCTATGATCTATCCCCTGCTCACTTTGTACTCACCTCTTGCAAACAGGCTAAAGCCATGCTTTAAAAAGCCCCCCAGAGCTCTGGGGGAGTGTTGTGAAATAAGTTCAACTCCTTTCCTTCACCTCACTGCCCCTGTTCTCTGTGCCCGTAGGTTACCTGCACACCCTGGTGCAGAACCTGGTGAACAACGGCTACGTGAGGGACCAGACAGTTCGGGCAGCCCCCTACGACTGGAGGGTTGGGCCCCGTAAGTCTGGGGTTTGTGGCCAGATTACCCCTGCAGGATGGCTGCTGTGGGCTGGGCGAGCTGCTGGGTGAGCCACCCGGTGTGGACGACCCCCTGAACAGGGATGGGTGCCCATGGTGGTGAATGCTTGGCCATTCACAGTGCTCGCATGTGAATGCATGGTGGCATGTGTGCCCGCTGCACCCATATCCATAGGGTCACCCCTGGGACCCTTGGGACCATGAGAGTGATGAAGGACCTGGAACATCTCTGCTATGGAGAAAGGCTGAGAGCCCTGGAGCTGGTTAGTGTGGAGAGAAGGCTGAGAGGGATCTGATCAGTGTCTGAAAGTACCTGAGAGGTGGGTGCCAGGATGAAGGTGCCAGGCTTTTTTGGGTGGTACCCAGTAGCAGAAAAAGGACCAAGAGGTATGAGCTGGGACCCAGGAGGTTCCAGCTGAGCATAAGGAGAAAGTTGTTTGGTGTGAGGGTGCTGGAGGCCTGGAGCAGGCTGCCCAGAGAGGTTGTGGAGTCTCCTTGTTTGCAGAGCTTCAAGACACCCCTGGATGAGTTCCTGTGTGACCTGCCCTGGGTGCCCCTGCTGTGGCAGGGGAGTCAGACTGGATGCCCTCCAGACCACCCTTCCAGCCCCTACCCTTCTGTCATTCTGTGTGAGGTCTCCCAGAGCTGATGTCACTCTTGTCCACAGAGGAACAGCCTGAGTACTTCCAGAAGCTGAAGGCCCTGGTGGAGGAGATGCACGATGAGTACCACAGACCTGTGTTCCTCATCGCACACAGCATGGGCAACCTCAACGTCCTCTACTTCCTGCTGCAGCAGCCCCAAGCCTGGAAGGATCACTACATTGGGGGTTTCATCTCCCTGGGTGCCCCCTGGGGAGGGGCTGTCAAGCCCCTGCGTGTCCTGGCATCTGGTAGGTGACTCCTCACATGAAGCCTCCTCTTTGCTTTCTCTCCCTCCTGCAGAAATGGAAGGGTGGCAGTGGGCAGGGAGAGGGCAGGGTGGTAGAAGAGGTGAGGGGCAGCTGGTGAAGGTGTTTGTGGAGGCATCGCCTGTGCTTTGATGCTGCTGCTGCTGCACCTGTGCTGCAGAAAGCGCATAGGGGTTCCTGCCTGCCAGGCTGTGCTCTGCAGCTTGCTCTGGTTTCCATGGCTGGGGTTGGAGTGTTCAGAAAACTGCACAAGGGTACTCCTGCTGCCTGGCCAGCCCCTGCCCACCATGCCAGCTCTCACCAGACAGCCTGCATTAAGCACAGGGTCAGCTCCAGGCTTAGGGGTGCTCCTGGAAACCAAAATGCCCATCCACCAGCTAGTGAAGCTGTCCAGGACATGCTCACCATCTTCCCACCACCTCTCCAGGCACCTCCACCTCCTCCATCTGTGCAGGACTGAGTTTGTTGAATTTTTGCTGCAGACCATGTATCAATTCTGCAGCAGAGGACGTGGAGGTCACACAAGGGACACTCAGGCTCTCCTCCACCCCCACATCTCATCTCCCCATAAGCTTGGAGATCTTCAGGGTTTCATCTCCTTTGGCCCAGTTCCTCCTCAGTCTCCTGGCAGCCCAGAAAGCCACAATCACTTACTCAACACTGAGAGCCCAGAACAGCTACAGGTCACAAGCTGAGCCTGTGCAAAGTGATGACATTAAAAATCATGTACTTGAAGATTTTGACATCTGGCCCCTTGCATCACCCTGAGGGCTTTGTTACCACAACAGCCAGAGAGGTTATCTGAGATCATTGCATGATCTTAGAACTCCAGACACACCAACCATGCCAAGGCTTGCAGGAGACACACAGCTGGCCACCCGTGGTCAGCACCCTCCTTGGGCTCAGCTCGCTGCTGTCCCTGCAGACAGGCATGGAGATGCCAGGGGTGCAGGGAAAGTCCAGGGCTGGGTTTGTCAGGGCCATCACACATCCTGAACATGGTGGTGGAAGAGATGGAGGATGGACAGTCTGGTCTGTGAAGGTCATCACACATCCTAGAGCTATGCTCAGCTCCTCACAGCAGCTAGAGATGTGATGCTGAGGAGAAGAGTTTGGGAGGGTTCTCTGGAGTGGTGATGAGGGGACATATGGTCATGGGCAAATGGGGGAAGCAGGTGAGATCTGAGGTGGAACCACAGCCCATCTAGAGGAGAGCTGTGAGTGTCACTGCTGGGTGAGCTAACCCCAGGATAGCTACCCAAGGGGCACCCTTCGTGAGGGTACAGTGTTGGTGGTACTGTCTCTGATGAGCCCTCATGTGTCCTGCAGGGGACAACCAGGGAATCCCACTCATGTCTAACATCAAGCTCCGTGAAGAGCAGCGAATGACCACCACCAGCCCCTGGATGTTCCCAACCAGCCTGGCCTGGCCGGAGACCCATGTTTTCATCTCCACGCCCTCCTACAACTATACTTACCGGGACTACCGACGCTTCTTCACCGACGTCAACCTGGAGGACGGTTGGTACATGTGGGAGGACATGAAAGACTTATTGAAGGACTTGCCCCCTCCCGGGGTGGACACATATTGCCTCTATGGCACAGGCCACCCCACCGTGGAGACCTACATCTACAACGAACATTTCCCCTACGAGGACCCCGTGGACATGATCTATGGTGACGGGGACAACACCGTAAGCACCCGCAGCCTGGAGCTGTGCAAGCGCTGGCGCGGCCAGCAGAGGCAGAGGGTGCACGTCCAGGAGCTGCGAGGCGTCGACCACCTTAACATGGTCTTCAGCAACCTGACGCTCAGCTCCATCAACGACATCCTGCTGGGGAGCCCACAGGAGCCAGGCGAGCCGGGGCAGGGGAGACCCAGCCCAGGGGCAGGGAAAGGGGGGAAGACCAGACCTGGACTGCAGGTTCTTAAGGAGTCCAAGAAAAACTGAAAGGCCTGAGGACCTGCTTCCTGCCGTGCTGGCAGCCACCACAGGCTGCCGCGCAGGGGAGCAAAGGACTCGGAGCTAGGTTTGGAAGGAGGAGTAAGACCAAGAGCTCAGGTGTATGGACTGGCACCCACCTCCACACTGCCTGGCTTCTCTTTCAGGAGCGATATCCATGGTCCTTCAGAGGCTTGCCCTTTCCCACCGGCGGGTGGGTCATTAACCGCGCTGCCAGCTCATTAACAGCACCATTACCAATCACCAATCACGGCATCCCCACGAGCCCTCCTTATTAGCTAAGCCACCTTCAGGCACCTGAGAGGCTGCGGAACCCGCAGTGTGTGGCACAGCTGGCATAGCCAGTGCAGGGTCCCACTTACTGGGGTAGCACCTGGGTGGCATGGCAGGTGGGGCTGTGCAAGAGCTTCACTGGTAGCTACCAGCATGCGGGTGGTAAGCAAGGCTCCCTGGCGAGAGCCACTGGACAGCAGCAGAGTAACCAAATAATAAACACACTTTGCTTCCAAGCAGCTGGCTTGCCCAGTCCTGGCACAGTGGGGTGGCAATGCCAGGCCTAACCTGGCACCCAGGAGCTGGGCATCTGGGAAAATTCACAAAAGCTAGGTGAGACAGATGAGGTTGACGATGTAAGTGGGGTTGGCAAAACAACCTGAGTGACCACGAGCCTGGGGCTGGTGACTGGCAACGTGACCATTGCTGGTGTTGTGACCAGAGCTGGTGGTGCAACTGGGATGGCAATGCAGCTGGGGCTGGTGGCACAAAGAAGGCTGCTGATCCAGCTGGACTAAGTGATGCAGCCAGGGTCAGTGCCACAGCCAGGGATGGTGATGCAGCGGGGATTGATGACAAACAGAGCAGCAACATAACCAGGGCTGGGGATGCAAATAAGACCGGTGATGGAACCCGAGCAGCAATGTCAGCTGGGACTGGTGAATCCAATGGGGTTGGCAATGTCACTGGAACTGGTGACGCAGCCAGGGGCGGGGAAGCAAACGGAGTTGGCGACACGCTGGGGTGAAAATGCTGGGGTTGGTGACACGAGCAGGGTGATAATGTGGGCAGGGCGGCGATGGCACTGTTGATGACACAATCGAGGCTGGTGACGCGGCTGGGCTGGAGGTGCCATTGGGGCTGGAGACGCAACTGAGGCTGGCGCTGCCACCCGGGGCTGGAGGCACGCTCGGAACCTCCCCACCGTCCCCCGGAGCGCAGTCCTGTAGAACCCTGGGCGGGAGGGGCACGGCGAGGCCGGGCTCTACCGGAACTCTCCTCTCCCATTGGTTCCGCCTCGCCGAGCGGCGGCGCGGATTGGTGGGACGGTGGCGCGTGCTCGGGGCGGTGGCCCAGTGCCGGTGGTGGGGCCGCGGCCGCTCTGGAGGCCATGGTGCAGGAGCCGGGGCGGGCGGCGAGCGGCGGAAGCCTGGACTCCAGCGAGGCACCACCGGGTCGCTGCCAGCGGGGAACCCGGCGCTTGTCGGAAACCGGTTCCGGGGTGCGGCGGAGCGCAAGCGCGGGGGGCCGGGGAAACCTGCGGGCCGCCGCTTCCCTGCCTCACATTGCCCGGGGGCGGGGGGCAGAGGAGGGCGGCGGCGGGAGTCGGCGGAGCAGCCCCTGCCTGCTCGTGGCACTGCGGCCCCGCAACGTGGAGGCAGAACGGGAGCGGTTCTTCCGCGCCAGCTTCGCCTACGATCCGCAGTTCGAGTACGCGGAGCCGCTGCCTGCTGCCGTTCTGGACAAGTACGGGGCCGCCTCCGATCGCTTCGTGGCGCAGGTGAGGCGAGGGCGGGCAGTGGACCCCTCGCCGGGGGCTGCAGGCTGGGGAGGGATGCTTAGCTCACGCCTTCCCCGTCCAGGGCGGGTCCTTTCGTAGGGCGGTGTGACCAGCTTGGTGACATCGCGGTGTGCGGGATGTTTGCATCCCGCCGTGTCCTGCATCTGGGTCACAGCAACCCCAGGAAGCCTCCAGGCTGGGGCAGAGTGGCTGGAAAGTGCCCAGCAAAGAAAGACCTGGGGATACTGAGTGACAGCAGCTGAGGATGAGCCAAGGTGTGCCCAGGTGGGCCAGAAGGGCACCGGCAGCCTGGCCTGGATCAGCAATGGTGTGGGCAGCAGGAGCAGGGCAGGGATTGTGCCTCTGTACTGGCACCGGTGAGGCCACAGCCTGAATCCTGGGTTCAGTTTTGGGCCCCTCACTCCCAGGACATTAAGGGGCTGGAGCAGGTCCAGAGAAGGGCAACAAAGCTGGGAAAGGGTCTGGAGAACAGGGCTGGGGAGGAGTAGCTGAGGGAGCTGGGGGTGGTTACTGTGGAGAAGAGGAGGCTGAGGAAGACCTCATTGCTCTCTGCAGCTCCCTGAGAGGAGGCTGCGGCCAGCTGGAGTTGGGCTCTTTGCACATGCAACAAGTGACAGGACAAGAGGAAATGTCCTCAAGTTGCCCGAGGGCAGGTTTAGGTTGGCCATAAGGAATGGTTTCTTCCCCAAAGGGTTGTCAAGGCCTGGCCCAGGCTCCCCAGTGGTGGAGTCTCCATTCCTGGAGACGTGGTGCTGAGGAATGTGGCTTAACCCAGCACCTTTGTGGTGCTGGGTTGAGCATTGGACTCAATCATCTGGAAGGTCTCTTCCAACCACAATGATTCTGTGGTGGGACCACTCTGGTCAGGTCAGCTTGTCCATGATCCATGGAAAAACCTGTGGCCTGCTTTCCTTCCCTGCTCAAGGCACCAGGGCACTGCCCCTGACACTGCTTGTGCCCTGCCCTCAGCATGCTCATCCCCTTACTGCTTAAACTCTGCTTTGGCTGCTGAACCTGTGCTTCGTGGTAGATGTGAGCGGTGGCTGTACTGGTGGCTGATGGTGCCACCAGCATCCAGCTGGTCAGGCTGGTTCTTGCCTGCGGGTACACGGTGGTGCTGAGCTGGTGCTCCATTAGGGACCTCTCGCTGCTATCGTTTGCACCTCTTGCTCTAGAATTAGCAGGTGAGGAGCTGCAGCATGTGGTTGACTATATGGGATGTAGTTCTTAGCCTGTAGGTTACGTCTGGCTTGATTTGTGGAAGGCCTAAAGGTGACCTTGCTTGGCAGCACCCTTCACAGGCCAGCAAGTGTGGTCAGCAGTGACAGTGGTTGGTGCAGACCCTACTGGAGGAGTTCCTGTGCTCATCTGATGTTGCTGCTCATAGACTGCTGAGGTAGTGCTGACCTGCTTCCTGCCACCAGCTGCAGGGATGCAGGTGTGGTGGCAACCACACAGCAGAGGGTTGTTTAACTGGAGGAGGTGAGCAGCAGAGGACTTTGTTGATGCTCTGCCTGTGGGTGCAGGTAGAGCAAGGAAGGAATGGAGCTGCTCCCTCTCTTTGCTCTGCAGCTTGCACTCGATGCCCCCAAACCAGTTTGTGCCTGGGGCTGGACATCTGCTTCTCGCAAGAGCTTCCCTTCCCTCTTTTAGCTGAATCTCCCACAGTAAATTCCAACATGGATACCAGAGGCACCTCTTAGATTCAGGAGCTTCCATCTGGTGTTCCAAATAACTTATCCACCCATTTATCTACTGGGGTCTGGGTGGTGGCTTAGGGAAGGGTCCATCCGGAGGGACCTGGACAGGCTGCACAGGTGGGCCCAGGACAACCTCATGAAGTTCAGCAAGGCCAAGGGCAAGGTTCTGCAGCTGGGTCAGGGCAATGCCAAGCACAGATCCAGGCTGGGTGAGCAGTGGCTGGAGAGCAGCCTGCAGGAGAAGGCCTTGGGGGAGTCAGGTGGTGCCATAGTGCCCAGGAGCCAGCACTGGTTGCTGGCAGCCCAGAGCCAGCTGTGTGCTGGCTGCAGCCAGAGCAGGGAGAGCAGCAGCACAGGGAGGGGATTCTGCTCCTCTGCTCTGCTCTGACCTCACCTGCAGCACTGCCTCCAGCTCTGGGAACCCAGCACAAGGAGGACCTGGAGCTGCTGGAGAGGGTCCAGAGGAGGCCACAAAAATAATCAGAGGCTGGAGAAGCTCTGCTATAGGACCAGGCTGGGAGAGTTGAGGCTGTGCAGCCTGGAGAGCAGGGGACCTCAGAGCAGCCTTGCAGTAGCTGAAGGGGTTGCAGGAGAGCTGGAGAGGGACTTTGGACAAGGGCTGGGAGTACCAGAAGGAGGAACAATGGCTTTGAGCTGGGAGAGGGTCACTCCCAGTGGAGAGTGGAGAGGAGGAAGAAATCGTTGGCAGTGAGAGTGGGGAGAAACAGGCACAGGTTGCCTAGGAAGGCTGTGGCTGCCCCCTCCCTGGAGGTGTTGATGGCCAGGCTGGGTAAGGCCTTGAGCAGCCTGGGCTGGTGGGAGGTGTCCCTGCACATGGCAGGGGTTGGAACTGGGTGAGCTTTGAGTTCACTTCCAACCCAACCCATTCTGTGAATCTGAATGGTTTCATGGCTCTGAACACAGTGCTTTGGGCAAACGGGACAGAAAAGGGGCTGAGACTTCTGTGCTGCTTCTAATTTAACCTACGCCAGGTAGTTGGGTGGTGCCAGGTATGTGCCTCCCTCTGTCTCTCTCTGTGACTCCTGACTGTCACCCCCTCAGCTGCTCCTCCCCAGTCCTGTTCTCCAGACCCTTCCCCATCTTTGTTGCCCTTCTCTGGACCTGCTCCAGAGGTCCACCTCTGGGAGTGAGAGGTCCAAAACTGAACCCAGTGCTCAAGCTGTGTCCTCACCAGTGCCAGTACAGGAGGACAATCCCTGCCCTTCTGCTGCTGCCCACACCATTGCTGATCCAGGCCAGGCTGCTGGTGCCTTTCTGGCCACCTGGGCACATCCTGGCTCCTCTCCAGCTGCTGTCACTCAGTATCCCCAGGGCCTTTTCTGCTGGGCACTTTCCAGGCACTCTGCCCCAGCCTGGAGCCTTCCTGGGAATGTTGTGACCCAGGTGCAGGACCCAGCCCTTGGCCTTGTCTAACCTCATCTCATTTGCCTCAGCCATAGATGCAGCCTGGGCAGAGCCCTCTGCAGAGCCTCCCTGCCCTCTATCAGGCCAACACTGCCACTCAACTTGGTGCCACCTGCCAAGTGTCTGGGTGTTGCTTTGGAGCAGTGAGTGTTAGCAGTGTGTGTGGTGCCACCCAGACCCTACAGCCCTTGGTGGGAGGCAGCAGGGATTGAGTTTTCCTACCTGTGTCTCTCCTGGTTCTCTGGGGCTGGTGTGGGACAGCATTCATGCCACGTTCACTGCTCTGCTGGTGCCCTGCAGTAACCCTGCTCAGGCTCCTCGCTTTTGGGAGACTTTCTTCCCCTTGCTACCAGCTGCTTTTAGTCTCAGCCCTGCATTAATCAGGGAGCTCACATAGGAGGCATTCTGCTAAGCCAACCCACTTGGACCAGAGCAGGGCAACCACTGCCAGCTCCCTGCTGCCAGCCTGCTGCCTCCCATCTCCTTAGGTGGGGGGATTTGAATTTTTCAGTAGAAAATTGAAATAAAGCCACCAGATTCTTCTGACTCATGGCTCTGCCAGCCCCATCAAGGGTCCTCACCTACTTTGTGAGGGCAGCCTGAGCAGCACCAGCACAGAGCTGGGGCTGTAGGATTTGCTGGAGAATCACAGAAGGATTTGGTTGGAAAAGAGCTTTAAGATCATAGAATCACAGAATTGTTTTGATTGGAAGGTATTTCTAAGGCTGGGTCCATCCATCAACTTAAGACCACCATGGCCATTAGACCATGCCCTGAAGTGCCAGGTATCAAGATCATCAGGTCCAACAGTTGATCCCACTGCAGATGGCGGGATCAGGGCTGGGACTGCCTGGGGGTGCTCAGTAGTCTCTTGAGACACTGGAAGTGGTATCTGAGGAATTTTGCTGGCAGGGACTCGTGCTGGAGGTCAGGGAGGAGCCTGGGGTTTGGTTGGCTTACTCCTGGGCACCAGCTGTGCTGAGTTTCTCTTGGCTGGGAGCTTTAGGTCTCCTGGGAGGAGGCAGCAAGTGGCTGAGCAGAGGTGGGAGGAAGAAATGATTTATTTGCTGCTGTTGTCAGCAGGAGGTTGCCTCACGGTGCTGCAGAATTGTTTTGAACAGCAAACAAGATACAAATCCCCAACAGACTCCAGCAACAAACCCCCAAACCCAGCAACAAACCCCCAAACCCAGCAACACAACCTCCTGCTCCTCCCAGTCTTTCCTGGAAAGACACAAAGAGTGCCTTGGTAATGAAGTCCAGCGGTGCTGGGAATGCTGCCCAGTGAAGGACAGTGAGGAGCTTCTGCTGGGGCAGGGCAGGCTGCTCACCAGACACTGGCCAAGAAGCCCCACAGAGGGAATTGGATGGTTTGAGTACTGGCACTGGTGGGGAGCAGCCACCTCCTGCTCCTGGGTGACCTCAGGATGAGGGAGGGGATGAGCCCTCCTCTTTAGGACAACCACCTGCTGCCCAGAGCCTGTGTGAGGGCAGAGGACAGGAGGAGAAACCTCCTTGGTGTGAGGGTGCTGGAGGCCTGGAGCAGACTGCCCAGAGAGGTTGTGGAGTCTCCTTCTTTGCAGAGCTTCCATCCCCCCTGGGCAAGCTTCTGTGGGTGCCCTGCGTGATCAGGGGGTTGGGCTGGGTGATCCTCCAGTCTGCAGGTTCTCTGGGGTTCCCTTCGTGGAGGCCACAGTGCTGGTGGGGTTTTGGCTGGCTGGTGGCAGGCAGGCATGGGCACTGATGCTGCTTTCTGCACGCCACAGGCCCTCAGGATCATCCGGGCTGTCCTGGAGAAGTACGGCACCTACGAGAGCTTCGAAGTGGCCACGGGTGGGAGGCTGCTGAGCAAGTGCCAGATCTGGTCCATCATCCGCAAGTACATGCAGAAGGAAGGCTGCCTGGGAGAGGTAACCTGTGCCTGGGCAGCACCTGTGGGCCCCGCAGGCTGGGGGGGCAGGGGTGGCTTGGGCACACAGCAGGAACCTCTCTGTTCTGAGCTGTGCCGTCTTTCCCTTCTGCCTTGCTGTGCCCCATGGCAGGCTACGCCTGCTGGTTCCCCAGTCAGTTGCTACCATGCTTTCAGTACCTGCCTGTTCTTCCTGAGAGGGAGCAACTGCTGCTTGCCCACCCACCCTGGCAGGGCAGGCAGCTGTGCCGCCCACACAGGGCATCCATCACCCTGGGGAAGAATCATCCCCAGCAACTGCCTTCACCCAGGTGTCCAAAAGCAAAGGTGGGGGCAGGGCTTTGCTGCTGCCCTCTGGGCTCTGCTGGCTTGTGCTGCTTTGAAAGCCCAAGTGCAGGGTTCAAGGCTGGGGACTCTGCTGGCTGAGGTCCAGTGGTGGCCGTGGGATGTGGGTTTGGGGTGGGCCTTCAGCATCTCTGCTTTGGCTTCTCAACACCCTGCATGGGATGTCCTACAGCTGTGCTTAAGGGGACCTTTTTTGCCTCTCGCTAGCAAGGTGTGGGCAAAATGCTTCCTCAGTCCTGGAGTTTTGGGATTTTTTAACCTGGCTTGGTCTTCTTAGGCTCATGGAGCTGCCTTTGGCTGCAAGGCAGAAGGCCATGGTGAGGCCTTCCTCACTACTGCTCTTGGCCAGACTGCTTAGCTAATCTCCCCACACACACACAAGGTTACTCACAAGCATTACTGTGGAGCGTCACCTTGCTTGGTGGTACTCAGCACATTTCCTACCTGCAAAAGCAGGAGAGAGCAGCTCCTCAAGGTCCCATCTGACCATGGGATGTTCCTCCTCTTTGTTTTACCCTGATTCCCCCCAAGGATGTCACTGGTATGTGGACTTGGCACTTTGGTCCTCTTCAGGATCTCCACAAATCTCCTCCTATTGGTCATTGGCCTTTGATACCCAGAGGCAGGCCCAGCTCAGCAGCTGCCCAGGCTCACCTGCAGACCTCCACTTGTGCCTGGCCAGTTGTGCTTTGCCTCCTGACTTTTATTAACCGATGCCATTCAGCTGTTTTAATCCACTCATGTCACCCCAACCCGAGCTCTGGCTGGGCAGCAAAGCAGCTTTGTCCTTAGACATTGGGTTCCCTCTGGTCCTGCATCCATCCAAGCGTGGATATGGTGCTGAGGGATGTGGTTCAGTGGTGGTGGCTCAGCAGCAGTGGTGGCATCGTGAGCTCCAGGGGAGTGCTGAGCTTGATGATCTCAAAGGTCTCTTCCAAACTCAACAGTTCTGTGGCTCTGTGATTCTAATAACAAATAGTGATTTTAAAAAAAAATTATATTGCTATATATAAATAAACTTGATCTCAAATGCTTTATCAGGCTGCCTGGGTACTGGGTGAGTGCCCAGCCCTGCAGGGCTTTGAAAGACACAGAGATGTGGTGCTGAGGATCATGGCTGAGCACCAGGCTTGGCAGGGTCAAAGAATGGCTGGGCTGAATGGGCTTGAAGGGCTTCTCCAACCAAAACAGTTCTGTGAGTCTGTGAATGTTCATGGGTACATGGAATGGGTTGGGTTGGAAGGGACCTGAACGACCATCCAGTTCCAACCCCTGCCATGGGCAGGGACACCTCCCACCAGCACGGGTTGCTCAAGGCCCCATCCAACCTGGCCTTGAACACCTCCATGGAGGGGGCAGCCACAGCCTCCCATGGCAACCTGTGCCAGTGTCTCCCCACCCTCACTGCCAACAATTTCTTCCTCATCTCCACTCTCACTCTCCCCTCTCCCAGTTCAAAGTCATTGTCCCTTGTCCTGGCACTGCCAGCCCTTTTCCAAAGTCCCTCTCCAGCTCTCCTGCAGCACCCTTCAGATGTTTTGCCTAAGGGGTGCAGGGCTCAGGGTCTGTGTTTGCACATTGAGGTGTGCAGCCCTTTTGTCTCCAGTGTACTGATGGGCTGTGAAAACCTCTCAAATCCCTGCTGGAGGGGACAGGGCATGGGGAACTGCTGGACCTGGTGCAGAGGAGGCCATGGACATATCAGAGGGCTGGAGAACCTCCCTTGTGGGAGTGGGCTGGGGGAGTTGGAGCCGTGCAGGCTGGAGAAGAGAAGGTTCCAGGGAGACCTTAAAGCTGCCTCCCAGCGCCTGAAGGGGCTCCAGGAGAGTCAGAGGCAGCAGTGCCAGACCGGTGGNGCAGCAGTGGTGGCATCGTGAGCTCCAGGGGAGTGCTGAGCTTGATGATCTCAAAGGTCTCTTCCAAACTCAACAGTTCTGTGGCTCTGTGATTCTAATAACAAATAGTGATTTTAAAAAAAAATTATATTGCTATATATAAATAAACTTGATCTCAAATGCTTTATCAGGCTGCCTGGGTACTGGGTGAGTGCCCAGCCCTGCAGGGCTTTGAAAGACACAGAGATGTGGTGCTGAGGATCATGGCTGAGCACCAGGCTTGGCAGGGTCAAAGAATGGCTGGGCTGAATGGGCTTGAAGGGCTTCTCCAACCAAAACAGTTCTGTGAGTCTGTGAATGTTCATGGGTACATGGAATGGGTTGGGTTGGAAGGGACCTGAACGACCATCCAGTTCCAACCCCTGCCATGGGCAGGGACACCTCCCACCAGCACGGGTTGCTCAAGGCCCCATCCAACCTGGCCTTGAACACCTCCATGGAGGGGGCAGCCACAGCCTCCCATGGCAACCTGTGCCAGTGTCTCCCCACCCTCACTGCCAACAATTTCTTCCTCATCTCCACTCTCACTCTCCCCTCTCCCAGTTCAAAGTCATTGTCCCTTGTCCTGGCACTGCCAGCCCTTTTCCAAAGTCCCTCTCCAGCTCTCCTGCAGCACCCTTCAGATGTTTTGCCTAAGGGGTGCAGGGCTCAGGATCTGTGTTTGCACATTGAGGTGTGCAGCCCTTTTGTCTCCAGTGTACTGATGGGCTGTGAAAACCTCTCAAATCCCTGCTGGAGGGGACAGGGCATGGGGAACTGCTGGACCTGGTGCAGAGGAGGCCATGGACATATCAGAGGGCTGGAGAACCTCCCTTGTGGGAGTGGGCTGGGGGAGTTGGAGCCGTGCAGGCTGGAGAAGAGAAGGTTCCAGGGAGACCTTAAAGCTGCCTCCCAGCGCCTGAAGGGGCTCCAGGAGAGTCAGAGGCAGCAGTGCCAGACCGGTGGCAGTCCTGGCTGGCCTTGCCCTCAGCATGGATCAGGAAGGCAGGGCCCCAATCTCCAGCAGCACCAGACGCCTGCCACTGGGTGAGTTTCTGAGCCTGACTAATTTTGCTTCTTCAGAAGCTTCTCTGTTGGCATCCAGGCTGCAGCTCTTGAAGTTGTTCTGCTTTTGTTCTGGCTCAGGACCAAGGTGGCACTGCTGGAGCTCAGAGGCCTCTGTGTGGATGTCAGCAAGCTCCAGGCCTGCAGCAGAGGAATTGTGGCCCTGCTGGTGAGTGCTCTGTGTCAGCCCCAGGACATGTCTTTACCCTAAGTAGTGCTGGCTGGCATCTCGTGGGATCCCATTGGTGGTATCCCTCCACCTCTGAGCTGCTCAGTGCTGATGAGGTCCTGAGCTCCCCTGGCAGCTGGGCAGAGGCAGCAGCCTGTGCCCTGGAGCCATCAGCAGTCTTCTCCTGGTTCCCGGTTCTGTGCTGTGAACCTGTGGTCCTTGGTGATGCCAAAGGTCCCTTCCCGTGGCTTGGATCAGCACTGGGTGGCACCTCTGACAGGACAGAACATCACTGGGTCACCACTTCATCAAATAAGGGGGGGGAAATAACCCACCCCAGGCCCATGCCTCTCAGAGGGCATCAGAGGGTGGCATTGTGGGGTTCTGCCTGTCATCTTAGTAAAGCAGTCCCTGGGCACGTCTGCACCATTGGCTCTCCTGGGACACTGACCCACAGCTGTCCCCGTGGCTGCAGGAAATCTCAGCCCCCCTGGGCAGTGTCTAGTCCCATTTCCCAACCCTTGGATCATTGGTTTCCATCCCTCCTTCCCTGTCCAGCCCTCTTATGGTGTCTCTGTAGGACAGGGATGGGGATTTCTTGCCAGGTGTCAGCCCAAGCCAGAAGGTGTCCCTGCTGGTGAAGCCTCTGCCGCTCTTGTCCCTGCTGGGTCATGAACCCTCCCAGTGCTCATGCTGCAAGTTTGCTGCTGCTCCTTCTTCATCCTCAGGCTGCTTCCTCAGGGCTTCACTTGATGTCATCAAGTTCTCGGACAGGGAAAGATTGTTCCCACTTGCCCTGACCGAGTCATTGTCACTGCTTCTGGGCTGCATTTATCCTTCCTGCACATTCAGAGAGGGAAGAAGCCTGCAGAGTGCTCCCTCTGATGGAATTCTTCCTCCCAAGGCTCTAGGGTGGTTCTCTTTGGAGTTCTTGTCTGTTCCCCAGGATGCTGTGGCAGCTGCACCCTTCCTTGTGCTCAGCCTTGGCTTGTCACCTCTATAAAGGGATTTTCTTCAGGGAGGGCAGTTAAGGTGCAGATTGGAAGGGAGCTCTGGAGGTCACCGGCATGGCAGAGATGAGCTGTGTGGTTGAAGTGCTGCTTTGGTGCCAGGTGAGCACCAGTCTGCCAAACCCCACCAGCTGGGCTGACCCCACCACAGCAGGTCCTGGGGCTGCTCAATCCACCTCACCTGGGAATGGTGTCTGGGTGGAA
Source organism: Ramphastos sulfuratus (assembly GCA_013399055.1). Classification (NCBI taxonomy): domain Eukaryota; kingdom Metazoa; phylum Chordata; class Aves; order Piciformes; family Ramphastidae; genus Ramphastos; species Ramphastos sulfuratus. Next base: position 17,765 of record WBNM01017224.1, on the reverse strand, counting down.
TGCAGTGGCCAAAGAAGAACAGCTGGCAAATGGAGAAGAGCAGAGAGGATCAGCTCTTCCTTCGGTAGCCTGGGGGTATGTAGGGGAACATCTGTCCTAGGGAAGGAGCTCAGCCTTCTGCAGCATTTCCCAAATTCCAACCTCTTAGGGTTTGTTTTTTTTTCCCCATAGGGGTAATGAAGCCTGGCAAGATGTGGACCTGAACCTGCAGAGCACCCTCAGTGAGCCAAGCTTCCTGTATCCTGGTTGTGGAGTTCCAGCTGACAGCATCTCCGGCATTCCCTGGAAGATCTGGGAAGACCTGGGGACCAGGGGCTGTCAGAGGACCCAAGCACTAGCACCTTCAAGGAAGCAAGAAGAGTGCTGTCACCATCAAATCTGTTCCTCATGTTCTTTCTCTTGGTCAAAACTCTGTCTCCTGGCTCTCCTCTTTCTCTCCTGCATCCCATGATTCCAGCCTGTCCACCAGTCCCACTTGGGATCGCTGGATGTCAGGGCTGTGTCCTCACCACAGGGAGCTGGCCAAGGAGATGGGAAGTGGTTAAATCACACCAAAACCTGGCCCCTCAGGGCCTCCTTTCTGCTTGCAGTGAAGCTGTCACCTTCCCTGCCTACAGGGGGGACTGAGCAGACACTGTTGCTCTGTTGCTGCTGCCAAGAGTCTTCTGGCCAGGAGCTTCCTGGTGAGAGCTCAGGTGCTTAGAGGTGGTCTCACTGGAAACTAGTCCAGAGCATAAACCCATGGGCAGTCTGGATCAGTTCCCTGCCTCGCTTTGTCCCAGGTCACCAAGGGCATTGGCAGGCCATGGGAAAGGGCAGCAAGACCACAGCAACCTTCAATTATTTTGACTTCCTTGCTGGAGCAGAAGCTGGAGGAGATGCCCACAGGTCAGAGGTGAGTTGGCCAGGCCCTCAGAGCTGGAGGGACCCTCTCAGGCTGGCAGATCCTAATCCAGGTAAGGATTTCACCCTGGCCATGAGCTCTGGCATTGCAATTGGAGCTTTCAGGACAGCTTTGCACAGCAATAAATCTGGGCCGAATCAAACCCCAGCAGTGTCCTCTGCTTTCTTTTACCTAATAGCAGAAGGGTGAAGCCGTGAGGCCTCTGCACCTCCTTGGTCTGGGAAGCAGCAGGGTAGGGTCAGAGATAATTTGTAGGGTTGACAGGGACCAGCCAAGGGGTTTCTGAGACCAAACTGAGGTGTGCCCAAAGCTTCTGAACCTTGATCACAGAATCATAGAACTGTTGAGTTTGGAGGACACCTTTGAGATCACCAAGTCCAACTGCTAACCTGGAGCTCACAATCCCACCACAGTCACTGCACCACCTCCCTCAGCACCACATCCAGGCAACTTCTAAACCCCTCCAGGGATGGTGGCTCCACCTTGCTGGGCAGCCTGTGCCAGGGCCTGAGAACCCTTGCTGGGAAGACGTTTTTCCTGATTTCCAACCTGAACCTCCCCTGGCACAGCTTGAGGGCTGTTTCCTCTTGTCCTGGCACTTGTTGCATATGAGAAGAGCCCAACCTCAGCTGGCTGCAGCCTTCTTTCAGGGAGCTGCAGAGAGCAATGAGGTCTCCCTCAGCCTCCTCTTCTCCAGACTAACCAGCCCCAGCTCCCTCAGCTGCTCCTCCCCAGCCCTCTTCTCCAGACCCTTCTCTGGACCTGCTCCAACCCCTCAATGCCCTTCTGAGAGTGAGAGGCCCAAAACTGAACCCAGAATTCAAGCTGTGGCCTTGCCAGTACAGGGGAACAATCCCTGCCCTGCTGCTGCTGCCCACACCATTGCTGATCCAGGCCAGGCTGCTGGTGCCCTTCTGGCCCACCTGGGCACACCTTGGCTTATCTTCAGCTGCTGAAGATGAGGACTTAACCTACAGTTCCCACTGGGCACTTTCCAGCCACTCTGCCCCAGCCTGGAGCCTTCTCAGGTTGCTGTGACCCAGATGCAGGACCCAGCCCTTGGCCTTGTTGAACCTCATCCCATTGGCCTCAGCCATGGATACAGCCTGGGCAGGGCCCTCTGCAGAGCCTTCCTGCCCTCCAGCAGACCAACACTGCCACCCAGATTGGTGTCATCTGCAAACTTCCTGAGGGTGCCTTCATCCCCTGATCCAGACCATTGATAAAGAGAGTGAACAGAACCTGAGAGCTCCCAGGGCTGTCCCCTTCAGTACCACTGTAGCTCTGGATCACTGCAGGTCTGAAGGTGGATGGTCAGAAGGTGCTTCTTGGCCAATGTGTTCACTCCTGTTCCCATGGAGCAGCTGCCTTGCCTCTGGCACTTGCCATTGCCAGGTGTCCCAAAAGAGCTGGTTTTGCTCCAGAGAAGATGTTCTTCAGCCCTGCACAGGTGGTGCCTGTCCCTGCTGCCAGGTTGGGCTGCTACAGATCCATCCCCACTGCTCGTGTCCTGGAGCTTCCAAAGGAAGAAACTGCAGCAGAGCCCAGGAATATAGAGCCAGAGCCTCACTTCCCTTGGGAGCTGCTTACTGGGGATGCAGGAGTGGGACCAGGCAGCTCTTCATAGGATGCCAATCTGTGGCTATAAATTCATGGGCAGCTCATGGGAACGAGCTGAGGAGTGGGGGCTGAGGAGGTGATGGAACCAGAGGGATGCTGGAGGAGGTTGCCTGGGAGCTGCCCACCTGGTTTGCCGGCTGTGAATAGGAGGAGTTAACTTTCTCTTCCATGGGATCATCTCTTCCTCTCAGCACCCCCTCAGCGCCCTCTACCAGCTCCTGCTGTCTGTGGTTTCTTTGAGGAGCTGTAGCACAAGGCTGTGACGGGGCAGCAGCACCATTGGTGCCACCCACAGCACTGGTGGATTTTTCTGACCATCCACCACCATCTCAGCCTCGGCCTGGAGCCTCTACCTCTCTGAGCATCTCCTCTCATGGCAGTGCTGATGGTGGTTGCCTCTTTCTTCTTGCTCTGCAGGTGGTGGTGCAGCTGACAGATGACCTCCTGTCACAGGCAGTGATGATGGTTGAGGACAGCCGCCCGACCCTGGCCATCAACCTGGCCGGAGCCCGGCAGCACTGGCTAGAGGGGATGCTGCGCCACGAGATAGGTCAGCCGCGGGGGAGTGGGGGTGAGATACCCACGTGGTGGTCTGCCAAGGTGGTTCTGCAGGAAAGCACCCAGGAGGGGTCCTGCTGGGTGGGTTTCAGAAGGGGGTCAGGCCACTCGGGCCTTTTTACATGTGGGTTGTTGAGCACCCATGTGTCTGAGCCTGCCCTGGGCATCAGAGCAAGCATCTGGCTCCTGGCAGCATTGCATAGAATCCTAGAATGGCTTAGGCTGGAAGAGACCTCAAAGATCATCCAGTGCCAACCCCCTCCATGGGCAGGGACACCTCCCACTAGTCCAAGTCGCTCAAGGTCTCGAGCATCCCCAGGGAGGGGGCATCCATAACCTTTCTGGACAATCCATTTCAGAGTCTTGTCGCCCTCGTAGTGGGCTGGAGCTGGCACTTGTGGGTGCCAAGCCCCAGCCTCGGCGACTCGGGGGAAGGAGGGGTGGGGTGCTGCGGGTCGAGGTTTTTGGGAGCAGTGTCCGACGGCGCTCGCTCCCCCGCCCCCTCCCCAGGCACTCACTACATCCGGGGGGTGAACAACACCCGGCAGCCCTGGCACACCTCCGAGGGCCGTAAGCAGTACAGCCTGAAGCCTGCNGGACACCTCCCACTAGTCCAAGTCGCTCAAGGTCTCGAGCATCCCCAGGGAGGGGGCATCCATAACCTTTCTGGACAATCCATTTCAGAGTCTTGTCGCCCTCGTAGTGGGCTGGAGCTGGCACTTGTGGGTGCCAAGCCCCAGCCTCGGCGACTCGGGGGAAGGAGGGGTGGGGTGCTGCGGGTCGAGGTTTTTGGGAGCAGGGTCCGACGGCGCTCGCTCCCCCGCCCCCTCCCCAGGCACTCACTACATGCGGGGGGTGAACAACACCCGGCAGCCCCGGCACACCTCCGAGGGCCGTAAGCAGTACAGCCTGAAGCCTGCCACCCCCACAGAGGAGGGCCTGGCCAGCCTGCACAGCGTCCTGTTCCGCAAGCAGCCCTTCCTGTGGCGCGCCGCCCTGCTCTACTACACGGCGGAGCGGGCCAGCCGCCTCTCCTTCTCCGCACTCTTCCGCGACCTGGAGCAGTTTGTGCAGGACGCAGCCGTGCGCTGGGAGTACTGCCTAAGGGCCAAGCGCGGCCAGACTGACACCTCCCGCCCAGGTACGCTCCCCGCGGGCCGCAGCTCCCGAAAGCAGCGAGCGGCGGTGGCCGCGCTTGGCTGCTGAGCCGGTGTCGCGGTCTGGAAGCTGGGAATCAGAATCACAAAACAGCCAGGCTGGCAAAGCCCCTCAGGATGACCAACCCCAGCCTGTAACCCTACTCTACAAGATTCACCTTAACCATCTCCCTAAGCACCACATCCAAACGACCCTTAAACACACACGAGGTGGGTGACTCCACCGCCCCCCTGGGCAGCTCATTCCCGTGCCTGACCACTCTCTCCGTGAAAAACTGACCACAGGAGATGTGGTGCTTCTGGACATTCCCAGGAGTGACATTAAGACACAAGAGGAGACTAACAGGGAATGGAGCAAACAAAACAGAGCAAGAAAGAAAATGGGAGGGAGAGGGAGTGGAGAAAGAGAGCAGGAGAGGCGATTACCACCCCATGGTCCTTCTTTGGTGGGGGTGGGGGAGAGATGTCCTGGACTGCTGCCTCCAGCCTGAGATGTCTCCGGTGACGTTCCCCCGCAGTAAGCTCCCATAGCCCGGGGCTGTTACTACGTTCCTGGGCCATTTGTTGTAGCTCCACCTGGCTCACATTAACAGGGACTTTCAGAGGGGCTTCTGTGTGCCCGCAGGGCTCGGCATCCCCCACCCCTCTGCAGACCATGCCCACCACACCCCCGGGGCAGCTGCTGTCTGGGTGGGCAGATGACACACCAGGAGGGCCGTTCAGTGCGAGCTTATCTTTGCTGAGACACTCCTGAGTTCTTAATGTAGCCATCACCTCACCAGGTGATTTACATCCTCAGGAGAGGATTCCCTCAACGGCTTGGGCGCCACCGGTCCTGCGGCCGTGACAGCCTCTGCCCCAGCCTGGAGCTGTCGCTAGCACCGCTCCCCGATGGGTTTAGGTTCCATGGCGGTGAGGTTTTCCACCCTCTCCCAGCTCACCAGCTCTTTGACTGCTCGGCGTGTGGCGGGGATGGATAAAACGTCCTGAGGAGCTCCTCATGGCTCTCTACAGTTCACTGCAAAGAGGCTGCAGCAAGGAGGGGGCAGCCTCTGCTCCTTGGTGGCAAGCGACAGGAGCAGAGGAAATGGTTCCAAGCTGCCCCAGGGGAGGTCCAGGGTGGATCTCAGGAAATATTTCTGCACTAGAAGGGTTCTCAAACATTGAAATGGTCAGCCCAGGGCAGTGCTGCAGTCACTATCCATGGAGGTGTTCATGCAGTGTCTGGAGCTGGTGCTTAGGGACTTGGTTTAGTGGTGATCCTGCAGTGCTGGGTTGAGGGTTAGACTGGCTGAGCATGGAGGTGTCTTCCAGCTGAATGTGTTCTGTGATTCTGTGAGAAGAGAGCTGTGGTCTGATGGGAGTGACTCACACATGCTCACAGGGAGGTAGGAGCCAAAGAAAAGCCAAACCTGTGACTGCACTTAGGTCCTTGCAGTGTGTGACCACTAAAAATACCCACTGGGAGGTAAGATGAAAGTCATCCCATTAAGAGGTTTGGAGTGCTTGATGCACTCAGCTGCCTTCATGCTCCCCAGTGCTACTCATCCTTTGGGATCCAACAGTCCCGGCCAGGGCACCAGTAACACCTCAGGCCAGGCACACTCGTGGCACCTCAGTCACAAAATCACAGAACCATAGAACTGCTGAGGTTGGAAGAGACCTTAGAGATCACCAAGTCCAACGCTCACCCGGAGCTCACAGTCTGAGCCCACTGCAACTGAGCCACGTCCCTCAGCACCACATCCAGGCATGGGGATTCCACCACCTCCCTGGGCAGCCTGTACCAGGGTCTAAGAACCCGTGCTGGGAAGACATTTTTCTTGATGTCCAACCTGAACCTGCCCTGGCACAGCCTGAGGCTGTTTCCTCTTGTCCTGGCACATGTTGCATGTGAGAAGAGCCAACCCAGCTGGCTGCAGCCTCCTTTCAGGAGCCGGCTGTGGTCAGCAGATGTTTGGGTGAGCAGAGGGTGATGCAGAGGCAGGCTTCTGCTCCCCAGCCTCTCCTGCTCTTGCAGGCTGTTTCAGCAAGGACCAGGTGTACCTGGACGGGATCCTGCGCATCCTGCGCCATCGGCAGACCATCGACTTCCCGCTGCTGGCTGCACTTGGAAAGGTACTGGCCGACGGGGGCGCTGCTCCCAGAGCCCCCCAGGCTCCTCAGCCCCACACCTCCCCAGAAGCAGCCCTTTGCTGGGTGCACTTTGCATTTCCCCGTTCATGGGTTTTGGTGGAGCTGAGCAAGGCCGTGCTGGGCAGGATGCAGGGAGGGAGGGCATAATCTGGGAAGGGCTCATGCCAGGTAGTGGTTCTGTCAGCCTGTGCTTGCATGCTGACCTGTCTCCACAGGGACAGAAAATGACCAAACCCACAAATCTTTGGAAATACCCAACTCTCAGCATAGCTGGTGTTGGAAGGCACCTTTGAGGATCACCCACTCTAACCCCCTGCTCCAGCAGTGTGCCCATAGCAGCTTGCCCAGGATCACAATGCCCAGGGAAGGTTTGGAAGCACTGCAGAGAAGGGGACTCCACAACCTCTCTGGGCAGCCTGCTCCAGGCCTCCAGCACCCTCACACCAAACAATTTTCTCCTCCTGCTCAGGTGGAACCTCCAGGGCTCTCAGCCTTTGCTCCTCGCAGAGCTGCTCCAGGCCCCTTTTCAGCTCTGCAGCTGACTTGGACTCTCTCCAGTAATTCTCTGGCTCTCCAGATTGGGGCTGGACCATCAGTTTTTTCCCATCTATTCAGTCAGAGAAGGGCAGGAGAGCCTCCCTTGCCCTGCTGGCCTCACTCTTCTGAATGCATCCCAGGACAACTTGCTGTCTCCCAGCACTCCCAGATCCTTCTCTGTGGAGCGGCTCTCCAGCAGGTCCCCCCTCACCTGCCCTGCTGCAGGAGGTTGTTCCTCCCCAGGGACAGGACTCTACACCTGCCCTTGTTGAAGTTCATGAGGTTCCCTCTGCCCAGGTCTGCAGCCTGCTCCAGTCTTACTGGATGGCAGTGCAGCCCAAGAGGTTTCAGCCACTCCTCCCAGTTTGGTATAATTGGCAATCTGGCTAAGGGTCCTCTCTGCCCCTTCATTCAGGTCCCTGATGACATTGAACAAGCCTGGACCTAGTCCTGGACTCTGGGGAACACTGAGCTACAGGCCTCCAGCTGGACCCTGTGTCTCTGATCCCCCTCTGCATGGCTCTGCCACTGTCTCCTCAGAGGAGGGAAGGCAGCCGCGGGGGGGCCCAGGTCAGCTGCAGGGCCCCAGCTGTCTCCTGGACCGCAGGCCCTGACCTACCTCCCTGATGCCCACCAGGTCTCCTACGAGGACGTGAACCGTCTGAAGGAGTTTGGGGTGCTGGAGCAGGCACGGATCCCCCACTTCATGCAGGACCTGGGGCGCTACATGAAGCAGCTGGACCACATTCTGGCTACCAATGGCCTCAACGAGCAGGAGCTGGAGCAGCTGCTGCCCGACTGAGCCATAGCCTCCTGCCGGCTGCAGGCCCCAGCTGCTGCCCTTGCTGGATGGTTACTGGGGTGGTGCCCGGAGGAGCAGGTAGAGCCTGGGCTCCCCAGGCAGCTGCTGTGCATGTGGCCCCGTGGGGGGCAGGGGTGCTGGTCTGGATATGACACCCCACCCCCCCCATGCTTGGGGTACAGCTGCCCCACTTCATGTGGCTCTGAGAAGCAGCAGAAGGCCCAGGGGAAGCAAGAACAGAGCTGAGGTGACCTCCTGGTCCCCTGATGGGCACAAGGCTGTGCTGGGGGGGATGTTTCTGGTGTACTGAGGTACTCCCAGCAGTGTGGGGCCACCTGCTCTGGGCCAGTAGCTGGGGCTGAGAGCTCCAGGCTGTGCCTGGCAGGGAATAAGGGCTGGCCCATCCCTACCCCTCACCCCATTTCCCACTCCCTACCCCTTCCCTTGTGCCCTCCACCAGCAGCAGGAAGGATCTGAACCCCTCCAAACTCTGCTCTCCTCCTCCCCACGATCATTCTGCACCCCAGCCCCTCAGCCTGGCTCTGAGCACTCAGGGTGGGGACGAAGCCTGACACAAAAGACAAAAAGTGTAATAAAAACTGATGTCATGGAGACCAGGCTTGGCTCAGGGCTTCTGGGGGGCATCAGAAGCCAGGCTGGCACTGGCTGGCTTATGCAGGCAAAGCTGGAAGGGTCCAAGCTAGGGTGGCAGAATCAGGAAAGAGGTCACTGCAGGGGTGTAAAACCAACACTGGGCAGGGACAACATTAATAGATCAAAGCAGGCAGAAGCAGAAGGTGGCCTGAGCTGGTCCTGGTCTCTAATACACGGGGGCTGCAGCAGTGCTGGGCCACCCCCGGGACAGTTGCTTGAAAAGAAGCAAACCAGCACAAAGCCAACACAGATTTAGCTCTGGCTGCTTGCAGCTGCAGCCTTTGAGTCAGTTTGTGGGTCCAGAGACTCCAGGCTCAGTCCCAAATCACAGACTGGGTTCGGTTGGAAGGGACCTTAAAGATCATCACTTTCTACCTACCATGCCATGGGCAGGGACACCTCTGCTAGCCCAAGTTGCTCGAGGCCTCATCCAGCCTGGCCTGGTTCCCCAGAGAGGTAGGAGATGCCCCATGAGTGGAACCATCCCAGGTCAGGTTGTCTGGGGCTGTGAGCAAGCTGCTCCAGCTGCAATGTCCCTGCTGAGTGCAGAGGGTCGGACTCGATGGACCTTCCCAGGTCCCTTTCCACCCAGTCTGGGATTCCTCGGCTGAACAATTTTCAGCAGCTCCCCTTCCACCCCAGCAGGCTGCTGGCACACTCAGTTGCTCTCTGCTCTTTAATGCTCTGGTTTCTCCACCCCTGCCACCCCCAGCTGTGCCACAGCTGCTGGCGGAAGGCTTCTGCACACCAGCAGCACACCCTCATCATGCCACAGAGCAGGGCCTTGGCTGGCACCAAGAACCAAGCAAGGGCAGTCTCTTGCGGCCCTTCTAGGGGAATGGCAGCAGTGGGAGAGGGCAGCACAGCTCCTGCCAGGTGTTGGGACTGGCCTGGGTACATCCTCGAGGGCAGGAGCAGCGTGGAGGTGACACAGCTGGGTCCCTGTCCCACCTAGAAGCGCTTCATCTGGCGGCGCTCCTGTCGCCGCTGCTTCTTCTCGCTGGCATCCGGCGCAGCAGACGAGGGTGATTCAGCTGCCATCCAGGGCCCCAGGATGTTCACCCACAGCAGGTACAGCGCTCGGCCCGGAGCCTGCAAAGCACCAGGAGCACAGCCTCAGGGCACCTGGGGACACACGAGTGGCAGAGCCTCAAGGCACCCTGGGGCCAGCTCTGGCAGGGGGGGCACTGACTGGGAAGCTGGAATCTCACTAGGGGCTGGCCTCAGGAGCATCCCAGACTGCAGGGAAAGCAAAGGCAGTGGCAGGAGTCCAGCAGAGATGCCCTGAGCTGTGCTGTGGGATCCTGCACACCTCCACAGCTCTTCAGCTTCACAGCTAGAGCTCCGGGCAGCAGGGCTCAACTACCCAGAGGGGTCCTACTGCTGGACCTTCTGCCTCTCCCTTTGCAGTGAGAAGTCAAAGGGATCCAGATGGTCTCTGGAGCACGGGCACCGCCTGGGCTGCCCCTGCCAGGCCAGTAAGAGAGGGGCTCATGAGCCAAGGCTGGAAACAGAACAGTGCCTGTGCTCCCACGTTTGCCTTGTGCACCTCTGCAAGATGCCCTGGAAGAGGCTGGAGCAGTTTTTAACTGGCTGGCAGGTTTTGTCCCTGTGCAAAGCAGCTTTAGCTGGAGGCACACAAAAGTCTGCTGAGCCACAGGGAAATAAAAGCCTGCAGCCTTTGGGCTCCTCATGCCAGCCTCAGGCCATGCCGGTGAGTGGCAGGAAACCAAACAAGCAGCAGCATGGCCACAAACAAGTGCTGCACAAGGGGGTTTTGGAGCTGCCTCCTGTTCCTCACTGCCCTCTCACAGGACCAGAAAGAAAGGCCAAGGCCAGCCTAGCCTTTGCTTGGGTCCTTCCTTTGCACAGGCTCCTTTTGAGGCAGGTTAAAAAACTCCCCAGCAGCTTTGGCCTGACCCAGGCCATGGCTATGAGATGGCTCAGAGAAAGCCACCAGAGCAAGAAGGGGCACCACAGGGGCTTACCAAGAGCCAGAAGTACCAGACATAGAGTGAGAAGCAGCTCAGCACCTGGACTATGGCTGTCAGCAGGATCACATCCTTCAGGTGCCTGAGGAAGCAAAGCAAAGCAAAACATTCACCTTCTGTGGCCCCAGCCACTCTCAGCAGCTCCTCTGCCCACACTGCTCCTGTCCCCAGTAAACAGAACCAACAAAGCCCTCTGAGGAGCTGCAGAGGCAAGCTCCCTCTGCAGAGGGGCCCTGGGGCAGCTGAGGGTACAAGCAACAAAGCCACCCTCCAGACCCCAGCCTTGACACATGGCATGGTATGAAGAAGGCTGCTGTGCTTGAGGAGGGCACCAGTCTGCCCTCTGCCACTTCACAGGTTGGCAGACACACCTGGGACCACCACAGGGCTGGGGTGCCACCAGAACAAGCACACTGTCACCCACGGGCCAAGCTAAGGCCACAGACAGCTGCCCCTCCCCTGATGCTTATCCCACTCTGGGGCCTTCCACAGCAGCCTGAGGCAGAGCTGAGAGCAGCTATGGACAGGGACAAGCTGCCCACACCTTGGCCATCGCCCTGAAAGGCAGCCTGGCACAATGGGTGTTGGGTCTTCAACAGGGCAGCATTGTGATGAGCTAGAAAAACACCAGGTCCTTCATGCCCATGGATCACCACCATCTGCTGCAGTGAGCAGCTGCCCTCTGCCCATCTCTGTGGCCCTCCTCTGAATCCTCTCTATCAGGTCCATGTCCCTCTTGTGTTCAGGGCCTCAGAGCTGGACAAAGAACTCCAAGTGAGGTCTCACCAGAGCAGAAGGGCACAATCACCTCTCTCCATCTGCTTTGAACTCATCCAAGAGTGAAGACAACCAAAGCAGAGGCAATGGTAATGAAACCTCTCATGTCTGCCTGGGCAGCACAGCTCAAAGCAAAGTGACCAAGAGCAACTACTTTGAGCTGGGACACCACCACCAGCTGAGATCCTGCAGCGTCCAGGGGCAGCTCCATGACAGACTTTGAGGTTCAGAAACCTCACAGAATGGTTTGGGTTGGGAAAGCTCTCTGAGAGCATCCAGCCTAGCAGCAACCCAACCCCACCATGGGCACCAAACCATGTCCCCAGGTGCCATGGCCACATGGTTCTGCAACACCTCTGGACATGGAGGCTCCACCACCTCCCTGGGCAGCCTGTGCCAATCCCTGACCACTCTTGCAGCAAGGAAATTTTTGCTCCTCTCCAATCTAAGCCTCCCCTGGCACAATTCCAGGCCATTTGCTCTCTTCTAGGTAGAACAGACCAACTTCCACTCACTCCAACCTCCTTTCAGGGAGCTGCAGAGAGCAATGAGGTCTCAATGTCACCCAAGGCCACAGAGGAGTGATGGCAGAGCTCCTACTAACCCCATCTCTCTGAGACCCACAGCAGCACAAAGCAGCTGTTACAGACATCACAGGAGGACACAGGCAGATCCACAGCGTCCTGGAAACAGCTCCCAGAAAGCTGCTGTCAGTCAGATGTAGAAGCTCAAGGCAGGAAAACATCTGCTGAGGTCTGAAACAGCCTCAAGCCCGGAGTGTTTCCCTGATCCCCAGAGTGGTAATTTAGAGCTTCACCCAACAGAGTAGCACTGAGACTCCCTTAACCCTTTTTGTTCCCCTACCCACAGGGCAAGATTGAGGAGATCTGTACTCCCATGGCCCAGGGCTCTGCACAGGGTGAGGGTGGGAACCTCATCTGGGTAGGTTTTGGTTTCACAGCTCTGCCTCTTTTGTGCTTTGCACCTTGGACAGGCAGCAATTATTGTGAGTGTGTCAAAAAGCTCAGCCTCAGCTGTGCTGCTCAGGCAGCAAAGCTTCAGAGCACCAAGGGAAGCACCACAGCCTTTCAGAAGAGATGAAGGGGTCCCTCTGCTAGCTCCTGTCAGCCCCCTGCTCTGACAGCTCCCTTGCACTCCTGCAGAGGCAGCTCCCAGGGCTCCTTGGGTGCCTCATACAGCTCCTGCAACCAGCAGAATTCACAGGATGGGTTGAGTTGGAAGGGTCCTTGAAGAATATCCAGTTCCAACCCCTTATCATGGGCAGGGACACCTCCCACCAGTCCAGCCAGCCAGGCCTTGAACACCTCCAGGAAATAGACATCCGCAACCTCCCTGGGAAGCCTGTGCCAGTCTCTCCCACCCAGATCTTCCTCCTGATACCCAACCTAACTCTGTCCTGCTCTAGTTCCAAACCGCTGACCTTGGCCTATCCCCACAGATCATTCTGAACAGTTTCTCCCCAGCCTGCCTGCAGGTCCTCTGCAGATACTGAAATGCAGCAATAAGGTCTCCCTGGAAACTTCTCCTCTCCAGGCTGCACAGCCCCAACTCTCCCAGCTTGGCCCCACAGCAGAGCTGCTGCAGCCCTCTGATCTTCATGGCCTCCTGTGGACCCTATCCAGCAGGTCCAGGTCTCTCCTGTGTTGAGGTCCCACAGCTGGCCCCAGCCCTTCAGGTGAGGTCTCCCCAGAGCAGAGCAGAGGGGTAGGATCCCCTCTCTCCATCTCTGGCCACACTGCTTTGGACGCAGTCCAGGCTGCCCTTGGCCTTCTGAGCTGCCAGTGCCCACTGGTGGCTCCTGCCCAGCTTCTCACCCACCAGCCCCTCCAAGGCCTTTTTCTCAGGGCTGCTTGCAATCTATCAGCCCCAGTTCCAGGCTGACTACCCACATGGTGTCTTGTGCCCACCGCAGGGCAGACCAAACACTCAGCTGAACACAAGCATTTTCAGCAGGCGTTTTCCTGGTAAAAGCAGCCACAAGTTTCCAGCTCCCCTGGAACTCACGGCCGCGGGCAGGCTGAGGTTGCAGCCGAGGCCTGGGAGGCTACCTTGGCTCTGTGGGCAGGTTCAGGCAGCAGGTCCTGCTCACCTGGGCTCGTGTGGGTGAGGACACTCACTCTGCCATCCCCTGCTCCATGTTCAGGTCGATTCCCCCGTCGGCGAGACTGCCGTCGTCCGTGAAGGACGGCTTTGCCATCGAGGTCATCGATCGGTAGCTGCTGCCGTACACCACCGAGCTGAAGACGAACGCGAGCTGCAGCGAGGGAGACGCCGGTCAGCCGCCAGAGCCCCCGCGGGCGGGCACCTGCCGGTCACAGCAACCGCGAAAGGACCTGGCTCTCGGCCCGGCCGGGGCAAGAGACCGAGCCCTGCCCGCAGCGGGCCCGGCGCTCACCCATGTCCAGGCGGAAGCGGCGGGGTGGAAGATCACCAGGTTCACCAGGGCGTACACGGCCTGCGGAGAGAGCACGGCATGGCTGGCACGGCTGGCACAGCGCGGCACAGCTGTCGGCCCGGCCCGGCCCCGCACCCCGCTGGGGCCCCGCCGGGGCCCTCCCCGCCCGCACTCACGGAAGCCCCCAGGATGATGCGGAGGTAGAAGCGCAGCGTCTCCCGGTTCTCCTCGAAGATCTGCTTCTTGCCCTTGGTGCCTGCCTTCCCCTTGGGCTGCAGAGCCAACACAGCGGTCAGCGTCTTCGCCCGCCCGCGGCCCCCATTCCCCAGCACCCCCGCGGCAGCCACTCACCGCCATGGCCGCGCCTGCTCCGCCTCCGCGCTCCGCCTGCAGCGCTGCTGGCAGTGGCCCCGCGGAAGTGGCCCCGCGGGAAGTGAAGTGGCCCCGCGGAAGTGGCGCCTGGCGCACGGCGGCCCGGGCCTGCCTCAGCCTGAAGAAGCGACGTTCCGGGCGCGGGAGTTCCTCCTTGTTCCCCGGCCTGGCCCTGAGGTCTCCCAGGGGCCTGCGCTGCGCCTGAGAGTCCCCAGGGTTCTCCTTCCCGAGCTTCCCCTGCCCAGGCCCTGGGGCTCCCCCGGCCCTCGCCCCAGAAGTCCTCTGGGTTCTCCCCAGTGCCCACAGGCCTCCCTGTCCTCCCTCCCACCCCCAGAGGACACCGAAGCCTTTCCCTTTGCCCCACAGTGCATTGCAGGGGTTTGGAGTGCCGGTGCGAGCCCTTCCCAGCTCAGACCCCCTGTACGACACATTACCTCCCCTTGGCTCTTAGGAGGTGGTGATCCATAGCACCCTGCCCCTGCCAGGGCCCTGCAGAGGCAGGGCCACATGGGCTCCTGGTGCCATGGTAGAATCGTAGAATTCAGCCTGCTGAGGGGTGGAAGTGACCTGGAGATCATCTAGTCCAAACCCTCTGCTCACTCAGGTTCACCTAGAGCAGATGGCTTTGGAAAGTCCAGAGGAGGAGACCAGAGCCTCTCTGGGCAGCTCTCACTGGCTCTGCTTGACTTGGAAAAAAAAAAAAAAAAAAAAAAAAAA
>WBNM01017222.1:8393-21611 GCA_013399055.1 Ramphastos sulfuratus | reverse complement strand
GCTGGCCACACTCTCCTTAGTGCCCTCATGTTCATGACCCTTCCTTTCCAGAGGGAGGTCTTTGGATTTTCCTTTCCTGTCTCACCAACCTTACACATTACACCAGGGCAGCTGATTGCAGTAATTCCCTCTTGAACATGGGATCCCAGAACTGGTCCCAGTCATCCTGCTGTGGCCTCCTGAATGGGTCAGGAGAACCTCCCTTGACTTGCTGACCACACTCTTCTTCATGCACCCCAGGACACCCTTGGCCTTCTTGGTCAGACAGAATCACAGAATGAACCAGGTTGGAAAAGACCTCTGAGATCATTGAGTCCACCCTGGTGTGGCTAAAACCAGTCCTGCTGGTATCTGCTGTGCCCTGAGGGTCCTGCCTGTGCTGGCCACAGATGCTGCACCTGAAAGGTCCACACACTGCAGGGGCCCTCAGTGGTGCTCCCACGAGGAGTGGAAAATCACAGAAGCACAGAATCAAGCAGGTTAGAAAAGAGCTTTGAGATCATTGAGTCCAAGCTATCACCTAAAGGGCAAAGGACCTGGTGTAGTTTGCCAGCCCCCAGCTTGGCATCTGCATAGGCACAGATTTACAGCCTCACATCCACCTGAGCAGGTGGAGATGCAGCAAGGGCAAGGGCAGGGTTGGCTCTGATCAGCTTAAAGGGAGCAGAAACACAGAATGAAGCAGGTTGGAAAAGAGCTTTGAGATCACTGAGTCCAACCTAGCACCTAACACCTTCTAATGAACTAACCCCTGGCACTGAGTGCCTCATGCAGCCTCCTCTTGAACACCTCTTGGGCACTCCACCACCTCCCTGGGCAGCCCATTCCAATGCCAATCACTCTTTCTGCCCAGAACTTCCTCCTAACATCCAGCCTGAGCCTGCCCTGGCACAGCTTGAGGCTGTGTCCTCTTGTTCTGTCCCTGGGTGCCTGGCAGCAGAGCCCAACCCCAGCTGGCCACAACCTCCCTTCAGGGAGCTGCAGAGAGCAATGAGGTCTGCCCTGAGCCTCCTCTTGTGCAGGCTGCACACCCCCAGCTCCCTCAGCCTCTCCTCACAGGGCTGTGCTCCAGCCTTGCTAGAAGCCCTCACCCCACCACACCCCTTACACATCAGTTAGCTTTAGAGCTAAGAGACTGCCATAAAAACGTTTGCTGTCTCACTTCCCCCAAGGGGGACATCACTTCCAGGGCTCCAGTGGCACTCAGTCCTCAGGGCACATTTTTGGCTCATGAGGAACTTGTTGCCCACCAGCACTCCCAGGTCCCTCTCCAGAGAGCTGCTTCCCAGTAGGTCCTCCCCCCTCATCTGCAGGAGGTTCTTCTTCCCCAGGTGCAGGACTCTACACTTGCCCTGCTTGGACTTTATGAGGTTCCCTTCTGCCCAGCTCTGCAGCCTGGCCAGGTCTGGCTGAATGGCAGCACAGCCTGAGGGGTGTCAGCCACTCCTCCCAGCTCTGTATCATCACCAAAGTGACTGAGGGTCCACTCTGTGCCTTCACCCAGGTTATTAATGAAGATGTTGAACAAGACTGGTGCAAGCCCTGACCCCTGGGGACCATTTGTTTTTACCTCTTATAGCTCTACAGAGTAAGTCTTGGGGCAACGTTGAGCTCCCTCAGACATCCCTGCAGATCTCCTCCTGAAGGAGAGCCTGGCTCTGAGAGGTACTCAGTAAACATTTATGCAAGCCCACCTGCTCCAAACCTTCCTGGAGCAGCCCTGGGCTTTTGCCAGGATGCTGATGGCTCTGTGAGTCTTGGGAGCCAAATTCCCTTCCCGTTGTCACACTCTGTGCCATGCACTACAATTGGTTTTGTCACAGTCTGAGGGAGCTTTAGATCCAGCTGAGCCCAGGGGCAGAAAAAACAATCCCAGTGTCACCCCCTGCACCTCCCCAGGTCTTCATGTGATGTCCAAGGACCTTGTGAGTCTTTTTGTGCCCATGGCCTCTTTCTTCTGACCCAAGGCTGGGAGCCTGGAGAGATTGCAGGCAGCAGCCTGGCTCCTGCAGCAAGCACTGCACCAAAAGCTGCCCTGGGGACAAGCTGGGACCCAGCCCCGGTGGAGTTTTTCTTCCTGAAGTGCCACCTGGCAGGAGGAGGGAAGGGAGAGAGGGGGGAGGCTGCTGAAGAGGAGATGTGCAGCAGGGAGGAGAGCAGGCTCTGCACTGCAGGGAAAGCTCAGCCTGCTGCCTGCCAGTCCCTGGCAGGGCTCTGCAAAGTTTGGTGTGACCAATCCCCTCCAAATGGGCATCTCTGGGGACTGTCACCCACCTCCTAGTTTCAGAGCATCATAGAAAGGTTTGAGTTGGAAGGGACCATAAAGATCATCCAGTTCCAACTCCCTGGCATAGACAGGGACACCTCCCACCAGCCCAGGTTGCTCAAGGCCTCATCCCACCTGTCCTTGGGTACCCTCAGGGAGGGAGANCCCTTGCCACAGGTCCCTCCCCAGCTCTCCTGGAGCCCCTTCAGCTACTGGCAGGCTGCTCTGAGGTCTCCCTTGCTGAACAGCCCCAACTCTCCCAACCTGTCCCCATAGGAGAGATTCTCCAGCCTGTGATCATCTTGGTGGCCTCCTCTGGCCCTGCCCCAACAGTCCCATGTCCTTCTCGTGTTGGGGGGCACCAGAATGTGATTTTCTGTTTGCTGAGTTGGGAACAGGTTGCAGGCTACAACTCAAAGGATGCTTGAGCTTCAGTGAGCTGCATCCATGGGAAGCTGCCCTGCTGTCCTCCCTGCTGGGCTGCTTTGGGCACTGCTCTCTGGCCATGCAGTAAGGTGAGGTGGCTGCTGACCTGGGGAGGAGACAAACCTTGCTGTGGCTGTTGTCTGCCTACCTCCCCTGAGGCTCCATGGAGCTAGAAAAAGCCTGAGGTTCCCCTTTCTGGAGCAGCGAGCTGTGAGGCTGGCACAACCACCTGCCAGGGGGGTGACCTTCAGCTTTTGTGTCAGGGGGCTGGCAGGATGCTGTAATGAGCAAGCCACAGAGGCAATTAGTTGTTAATGACCATCCTTGGCTGCCCCACAGGGGGATTGTGGGCAGGAAGCAGGGCAAAAGCTCCACAGGCTGCTGGTCTCGACTGAGTCCCTTCTCTTCACCAGAGGTGAAGGAGCCCAGCAAGGGCCTGGAGCCCTGGTTCTGGGCAAACAGCTTCTGGTGGCATGGAGCTGTCTGGGAAGAGGCTCAGCCCTTGTCTGCACCACCACAAGGCAGGTCACTGTCAGGTCAGCAGAGGTAATTTGGGGATGGAGCAGGAACCATCTGGAAGTGCAAGAGGCGGCGTGGGCTGGTAGCGCGAGGAGGATGCTGCACTGCTTCCTGCATCCTTCTTGGCTAAGCTCTCCAGCTGCATTCCATGAGCTGTTGTTACTCATATCCTGGCTGGGAGCAGTATTTCCAGGGCTGCTGACTCATNCAGCCTCTGTGGGCAGCCTGCTCCAGGCCTCCAGCAGCCTCACAACAAACAACTTTCTCCTCCTGTTCACAGGGAACCTCCTGGGTGCCACTTTGTGCCCATTGCCCCTTGTGCTGGCCCTGGGCACCACTGACAAGAGCCTGGCCCCAGCCTCTTGCCCCCCACAGCTCCTTTAGCTGTTGCTGAGCATTGCTCAGCTGCCCTCTGGGGCTGCTCTTCTGCAGGCTCTCAGCCCCAGGGCTCTCAGCCTTTGCTCCTGCCAGAGCTGCTCCAGGCCCTTCAGCATCTCTGTAGCACCTGCAGGGCTCTGTCCACCACTTCCCTGTCTCTGTGGCACTGGGGAAGCCCAGAACTGGCCCCAGTGCTGCAGCTGTGGCCTCAGGAGAAGCTCTTTCTACCTGCTGGCTACACTCTTCTCAATGCCCTCATATTCATGAGCCTTCCTTTCTCTTACCTTTTCCTCTCTCCCCCACCCTGCACCTCTCAGCCCCAGGGCTCTCAGCCTTTGCTCCTCAGCAGCTTTGCAGCCTCCACTGGCCTCTCTCCAGCAGTTCCCTGTCTCTTTTGCACTGGAGAGCCCAGAACTGCCCCCAGCACTGCAGTTGTAGCCCAGCAGGGCAGAGGAAGGCTTTACCCTCCAGCACTGCTATTTAGAGCAGTGTTGCCATTATCAATACCAGAAGAGGTTTTCTCTGTGGCATTTGCCCTGAGCTTTCTGCCTCTCCTCTTGGTAGATCCTCAGTAAACTCTGCCTGGTTCTGAGGAGCTTTCTGCTCAGCTGGCATCTGATGGCTCTCATCCACCTGTTCAGAAGGGTTTGCCCCAGACTAGAGCTGATGCAGGTCATGCTTGTCACAGAAACTGTGGGGCTGAGCTTCAGAGAGGAGCTTTGGGGCTCACCTGCACTCTGCCTCTGTGCAAACCCCTCTCTGGAGGAGCTAACCCACACCCACATGGCCTCTTTTCTCCTGGAGTAAGGATGATTGGGGCTGTGGGCAGTCTGCTCTGAGCACTGTGAGAGCTGTTGTCCTGGCATTGCTTGGACCATCAGCAGGTGGTGGGTGAGGAGACAATGTCCATGTGCCAGTGGAGGAAATCTCCCTGGCAGAGAGGTGGTGCCCATAGCCAGGAGAGAGGCTGGGCAGGGGCAGAAGCAGCTCAGCCTGGCAAGGTGCTGCCCAGAAATGTTGTCCTCCCACCTTTTTGCTGTGGCTAGGACCAAGCCAGAGAGCAGTTTTGACCTGTTTGTTCTCAGAACCTTTGCTGTGCCCCTCTGGGCACAAAGAAGCCCCTGCAAGGTGGGTGCCTGTTTCCTCTGGGGCTGTGCCACCTCTGCAGGCTGGTCCAGCTTGGGGAATTGCCAGGGGTGGCCTCCAAAGCCTACAGGTGCCAGGAGATGCAGGGAGGGCTGGGATGGGAAGGCAGGAAAGCCCTGGTGTTGGCTGTGAGCAGCCCAGGACAGGAGGGTGAAGGCAGAGTGCAGGACGTTCTGTTTCCCTGCTGCCAGTCCCTGCAGCTTCTGGGGCACTCTGCTTTAGAGCTTTGGCCCTTGAGGTGCAGTTGGAACTCAGCTTCTGAGTCAGAAATCCCTGGAGCAGCCCTGCAGATCTCTGACTGGGGCTGGGCAGGCAGCAGAGCAGCTGGTGGGGTGAGCTGGGCAGGAGCAGCTCACAGCATGTAGGCTGTGGGAGAGCTGCTCTGCTGACAGGCACAGCAGCTCCTCTGAGGTTCCATGGAGCTGCGAGGTCATAGCTCTCCTTTCCCAGAGCAGAAACACGACTTTGCATCCCTCTCTGCACCTGGAAGGCTTCATGGCCCTGGGGAGGAGCAGGGCTGGCTGCAGCAGCTGCTCTTTCAAGAGGGGCTGCTGTGTTTTAGCCTGGACAAGGCCAAGGACAAGGAGCTAAGGACAAGGAGCAATGGATGGAAGCTGCAGCACAGGAGGTTCCAGCTCAACACAAGGGGCAACTTCTTGCCTGGAAGGGTCCCAGAGCCCTGGCACAGGCTGCCCAGAGAGGTTGTGGAGTCTCCTTCTCTGGAGCCTTTCAAGGCCTGTCTGGATGTGTTCCTGTGTGCCCTGAGCTGGATTGTCTGGTCCTGTTCTGGCAGGGGGTTTGGACTGGATGCTCTCTTTGGGTCCCTTCCAACCCCTGACATCCTCTGAGCCTGGCATCCTGTGGTCAGTTGAGTGCAGGGCAGGGTTGGTTTGTCTGAGGAAAAGAAAGTTTCAGGGAGGTTCTTCTCCCCCTCTGCTCTGCCCTGGTGAGACCACACCTGGAATACTGTGCCTAATTTTGGGCTCCCCAGTTCAAGAGAGACAGAGTCCTGCTAGAAAGAGTCCAGAGGAGAGCCATGAGGATGAGTGGGGGACTTGAGCATCTCCCCTGAGGAAAGAGACTGAGAGCCCTGGGGCTGTTCAGTCTGAAGAAGAGAAGGCTGAGAGGAGATCTGATCCATGTGCACAAATATCTGAGGGGTGGGGGTCAGTGGCTGGGGCCAAGCTCTTTTGGGTGCTCAGCAGNCAGAGAAGGAGACTCCACAGCCTCTCTGGGCAGCCTGCCCCAGGGCTCTGTCACCCTCACAGCACAGAAGTTTCTCCTCATGTTGAGCTGAAACCTTCTCTGTGCCAGTTTGGAGCTGTTGCTCCTTGGCTTATTGCTGCTGAGCACCCAAAAGAGCTTGGCCCCAGGCACTGACCCCCACCCCTCAGATATTTGTGCACATGGATCAGATCTCCTCTCAGCCTTCTCTTCTGCAGACTGAACAGCCCCAGGGCTCTCAGTCTCTCCTTGTAGGGGAGATGCTCAAGTTCCTCTCAGCTTTCTCTTCTCCAGGACTCCAGGCCCCAGGGCTCTCAGTCTCTCTCCACAGGGGAGATGCTCAAGTTCCTCTCAGCTTTCTCTTCTCCAGGGCTCTCAGTCTGTCTCCACAGGGGAGCTGCTCACCACCCAGGTGTGTGGGGCTGAATGCAGATGGGTCCTGCTTTGCCATAAAGATCCAGGTCTGTGGCTATGTTGTCCTGCTCTGGAGTGTCTTAGACATTTTGCCTGCTTCAGAGAAGGAGACTCCACAACCTCTCTGGGCAGCCTACTCCAGGGCTCACTGTAAAGAACTTTCTCCTCATGTTGAGCTGAAACCTTCTCTGTTCCAGCTTGTAGCTGTTGCTGCTTGGCTTATTGCTGCTGCCCACCCAAAAGAGCTTGACCTCAGCTCTCTGACCCTTACAGAAGTTCTTCCTCATGTTGAGGTAGAACTTCCTGTGCTGGAGTTTCTATCCATTGCCCCTTGGTGACTCCAACACCTCCCTGAGCAACCTGTTCCACCAAATGCCAGGCTGGGAGGGAGCTGTGGGCTGCGAGGAGCAAATCTTCACCTGCCTCTGGCAGCCAGGATGGAGAAGATGTGGATGCAGGGATGCTGGCAGGAGGGGGTGGAGGTGCTCTGCAGTCAGCAGCTGGCACCTCCTTTTGCCCACATCAGAAGCCAAAATGACCATTCCCTCTCCTCCTTACCCCCCCACCCCATTCAACCCTAATGCAGGAAAAACCTCCTCGATATTAATAAGAATCTAATTTTACATTTATTGTTCCTTGAATTAATTACATCACGAGCAGAGTTACCTTTTACACAGCCATTAAACTTCAGGAAGGCCTCTTTATACCACTCCATGGATAATTTAATTAGCATACTAATGTCTTATTAGCTATAAACCCAAAGCTGGTTTAGAATCACTTAAATTAAAGCTCAAAAGCCTTCAGCCACCCTCTAACCCCTCTGCTTGAGCAGTGGGCAGAAGACAGGAGCCTGGGCAAGCTGCTGGGTGTTGTCCTGCCACGGGCAGAGCCTGTTGGGCAGCTTGTCCCCTGCTTTGCAGAGCATCCCTGGGGCTGAGGGGGTGGGTGAGGAGCTCCTCAGCTCACCTCCTCCTCCTCCTCCTCATCTGATTTGCTTTTAGCTCTCTTTAGTATTTGCATTAATTGGGCTAGTCTGGGAGAGCTGTGACAATCCATTAGGAATGGACAATTAAAGCTGCAGAGGAGCTGGGGCTGGAGCATCTCTGGCACTTGGAGGGGTCCTGTCCCCAGCTCAGGCTTGATGAGGGTGCAGGGTTGGTGCCACCTTCTCCATAGGGTTGGTGCCACCTTCTCCATAGGGTTGTGCCACCTTCTCCATGGGCTTGGTGCCACCTTCTCCATAGGGTTGGTGCCACCTTCTCCATAGGGTTGGTGTCACCTTCTCCATAGGGTTGGTGCCACCTTCTCCATAGGGTTGTGCCACCTTCTCCATAGGGTTGGTGCCACCTTCTCCATAGGGTTGGTGCCACCTTCTCCATAGGGTTGGTGCCACCTTCTCCATAGGGTTGGTGCCACCTTCTCCATAGGGTTGGTGCCACCTTCTCCATAGGGTTGGTGCCACCTTCTCCATAGGGTTGGTACCACCTTCTCCATAGGGTTAGTACCACCTTCTCCATAGGGTTAGTACCACCTTCTCCATAGGGTTGGTGCCACCTTCTCCATGGGGTTGGTACCACCTTCTCCATAGGGTTAGTACCACCTTCTCCATAGGGTTGGTGCCACCTTCTCCATAGGCTTCCAGCAAAGGAAATCCCAGATGAAGGGGCAGGCTCCCAAAGCATCCACCCAAGGCAAGCAGGAGCAGAGCCCATCTGTCCCACTGTGATCCCAGTGTGGCACCAGCCCCTTGGAGCCTGATGTCCCTTCCATCCCTCACCTCCCACCATCATCAGGACTCTTTCTTTAAGCAGTGGAACTTCACAGTCCTGGCAGTGCTGAGGTTTGTGTGTGGAGATGAGATAATGCCCAGAGAACAGTGGGGGTTGGAATGGACCTCTGGAGATCATCCAGCCCAACCCTCCTGCTAACTCAGCTACAACTAGATCATGTTGCACAGGATCACCTCTGAGGGTGTTTAATCTGATCCCAAGAATCCTCCTCCTGCTGGGGTCATAGAATCATAGAATGCTAAGGTTGGAAGGGACCTCAAAGCTCAACCAATTCCAAGCCCTTGACATAGACAGAGACACTCCCACTGGAACAGCTCACTCAAGGCCTCATCCAGCCTGATCCTGAACACCTCCAGGGAGGTTGTGGAGCACAGAATCACCCAATGTGATCAAAGATCACATTGGGTGATTCTGTGCTCCAGAACCTCCCTGGAGGTGTTCAGGATCAGGCTGGATGAGGCCTTGAGTGAGCTGTTCCAGTGGGAGTGTCTCTGNTTCCGATCTCCCCTCTGCCAGTTCAAACCCATTCCTCCTCATCCTGTCATGACAAGCCCTTGTCAATAATCCCTCCCCAGCCCTCCTGTAGGTCCCCTTCAGATCCTGAAAGGCCACTCCAAGCTCTCCTGGAAGCCTTCTCCTCTCCGGGCTGAAGAGCACAGGATCACCTCTGGGGGTGTTTGACCTGACCCCAAGCATCCTGCTCCTGCTGGGCTCAGGACCGATTCTTCTCTAGGTTCTTAAAGTGTGGCAGTTAATGAGTTAAAAACCCTTTTTGGAGTGACCTCTTCTGCCTTTGCATTCAGGAGAACTTTATTCTTCCCCCTTCCCCTCCCCCTTTTTCTAGATCTGCTCAGCTAATAAATAGCTTAATTGGGAGGTTTGAAAATTGACTCAGAGGCAGAGTTTAACTAAATCGAAGTGCAAGACTACAGCTTGAATGGAATCATCTGCAGGAAAGAAAAAAAAAAAAAGGAATTGATTAATTTGCATGATCCTTCCTAATTGCTTCAATTTACACCCAAGAGAAGCTGCTGCCATCAATAGATGAATAAGACATCATTTTTAAAGTCCCAATAATGCCAGGAATAGACCCAAGGAGCTCCAGTCCTGGTGAAGCGCCCAGCAGGCTCCTGCCCTTGGCTTGGTGATGCTTGCAGGAGGGTGTGGGGAGAATGCTCCTGGTGGGAGTCATCCTGCTGCCAGTTAAGGCATTAGGTTTGCCCATGGGTGGTGAGATACTGGCACAGGTTGCCCAGGGAGGTTGTGGAGCACAGAAGCACAGAATGTGATCTTTGATCACATTCTGTGCTTCTGTGNCTTCCAGCCCTCACCAGTCTATGATCCCAGATTCATCCCTGTGTGACCTCCCCTAGGTGATGCTGCTTTGGCAAAGGTGTTTGGCTGATCTCCAGAGCTCCCTTCCAGCCCTCACCAGTCTATGATTCCAGATTCATCCCTGTGTGACCTCCCCTAGGTGATGCTGCTTTGGCAAAGGTGTTTGGCTGATCTCCAGAGCTCCCTTCCAGCCCTCACCAGTCTATGATCCCAGATTCATCCCTGTGTGACCTCCCCTAGGTGATGCTGCTTTGGCAAAGGTGTTTGGCTGATCTCCAGAGCTCCCTTCCAGCCCTCACCAGTCTATGATCCCAGATTCATCCCTGTGTGACCTCCCCTAGGTGATGCTGCTTTGGCAAAGGTGTTTGGCTGATCTCCAGAGCTCCCTTCCAGCCCTCACCAGTCTATGATCCCAGATTCATCCCTGTGTGACCTCCCCTAGGTGATGCTGCTTTGGCAAAGGTGTTTGGCTGATCTCCAGAGCTCCCTTCCAGCCCTCACCAGTCTATGATCCCAGATTCATCCCTGTGTGACCTCCCCTAGGTGATGCTGCTTTGGCAAAGGTGTTTGGCTGATCTCCAGAGCTCCCTTCCAGCCCTCACCAGTCTATGATCCCAGATTCATCCCTGTGTGACCTCCCCTAGGTGATGCTGCTTTGGCAAAGGTGTTTGGCTGATCTCCAGAGCTCCCTTCCAGCCCTCACCAGTCTATGATCCCAGATTCATCCCTGTGTGACCTCCCCTAGGTGATGCTGCTTTGGCAAAGGATGTTTGGCTGATCTCCAGAGGTCCCTTCCATGCTGTGATTTCCAGAGGATGAGGAAGCTGTCTGGCAGCAGCCAGAGTCAAAAAGGCAGAGAGAATCAAATTCTCTCAAATTCTCTACATTTCCCTTTAAAAAGCCTCAAAAAAAAAACAAGATGAAAGAAACTGAAATTTGGATTTTTTAGTTTTTCTTTTTTTTTTTTTTTTTGAGGGACCATTGTGTGTGGCCCAAAAACCTCCCTGAACCTTGCCATTTACCTGCCTTCCTCCCCTGCTTGCATCAGGCACTTGAAGACCCTCTTGGTAGAGTTAAGTATGTGCTGAGATCTCATTAATGGCAATTAGTGCCCTTGGTTAAGTAGCTGGTTTGCTCTGCCACTCCTTAAAGAGCACCCATGGCAAATTTCACTTTCTTTCATCTTGGTTTTTTTGGGAGACCTCTGGAGATCATCCAACCTTCCCCATGCTGTGATTTCCAGAGGATGAAGAAAGTGCAAAGAGAGTCAGAGAGAGAGAGGCAAAGAGAGAGGCAAAGAGAGAGGCAAAGAGAGAGGCAAAGAGAGAGGCAAAGAGAGTCAAATTCTCTACATTTCCCTTTAAAAAGCCCCCCAAAAAACCCAAGATGAAAGAAACTGAGAGGTCTTTGGGCCACACAATGGTCCCTTCAAAAAAGAAAAAACTAAAAAAAAATGGAAATCCAACCTTCAGGAGGTCAGGAAACAAGGGCAGAGCATTCAGCCTGAAAGGAGGGAAGCAGGAAGGCAAGCAAGAAACAGCAAGGCTTGGTAGGAGCACAAACAAACAATAGATGATGCCAGTCTGGCAGGAAGAGGAAAGGCTGCAAAGGAACCAGGCAGGTCCTGCTGGCTCCCCAGGAGTTAAAAGGAACAATTAAGGAAGATGAGGACACAGCTGAGAAGTGAAATGATTTCATTTCATAAGTTCTCACCTCAGGGGATGTGGGGAGAGATCTGCTCTTGACTTGCTCTTTTCTGGTAATAAAGGTGAGTTGCTATTAAGGATTAAGGTATCAAATGAAGAGGTGCTGGTGCAAATAGGTAATTTAAAAAAATATTAAGTCCCTGGCTCTGGATGGGACATTCAGGGGCTTTGAGGCAACCTAATAATGCAGTGGCTGAGCTGCTGGGTGAGGATTCATCTGGCTGCCAAAGGCAGTGGTGGAGCAGAGGGCTGGGAAGGATGCTGTGCTGTGCTCTGGAAAGAAACCCCAGGAACTGGGGTGATGAAAAGCTCCANTGAAAGTGGATGTTAGGAGGAAGTTGTTTGCAGTGAGGGTGGTGAGACACTGGCACAGGTTGCCCAGGGAGGTTGTGGAGCACAGAATCACCCAATGTGATCTTTGCCCATGTTGGGTGATTCTGTGCTCCACAACCTCCCTGGAGGTGTCCAGGGCCAGGCTGGATGAGGTCTTAAGCAACCTGTTCTAGTGGGAGGTGTCCCTGCCTATGGCAAGGGGTTGGAACTAGATGATCTTTGAGTTCCCTTCCAACCTTCCCATTCTATGATTCTATGAACTGAAGGTGCTGCTGCCAGGAGAGCCCTGTGCTGGGACCACAGATGTGGGCAGAGCAGGGTGGTGAAGCCCCTGCTGGCTGCCATCCATCCTCATGGTGCCGATCTTATGGGGACATAGAGAGATCCATCTCATCTCAAATTGTTCTCCTCTGACTGCTTTTGTCCCATCTCTGGAGCTTCTCAGCAGAGGTGGACCCCAGATCTGCAGTCCTCAACACAGGAAGGAGATGGAGCTGATGGAGCAGGTCCAGAGGAGGCCAAAAAGATGATCAGAGGGATGGAGAACCTCTGCTGTGAGGACAGGCTGAGGAAGCTGAGGGTGTTCAGCCTGGGGAGTAGAAGGCTCCAGGGAGATGGCAGAGCTGCATTTCAGTATCTGAAGTGGACCACCAGGCAGGCTGGGGAGGGACTGTTCAGAAGGGCCTGTGGAGATAGGGTGAGAGGCAATGGTTTGAAACTGGAGCAGGGCAGAGTTGGGTTGGGCATCAAGAGGGAGTTCTGTACAGTGAGGGTGGTGAGAGACTGGCACAGGCTGCCCAGGGCTGTGGTGGAGACTCCATCCCTGGAGACATTCAAGATCAGACTTGCTGAGGCCCTGAGCAGCCTGATCTAGTTGGAAGTGTCCCTGCTGCCTGCAAGGGGTCACGGACAAGATGCCCTTGGAGGGTCCCTTCCTAACTGATGCCTTCTGTGATTTTGTGATTCTCTGATGTCAGTCCCTTTCCCCTTGCAGGACTCCAGGATCAGAGGCACCAGGCAGCAGCAGCTTAGGAGATGTCTCACTCTTGCACCTCCTGCCTGACACACTCCTGTAGGAATTTCCCCAGAGGAGATGGAGGAAGAGCTAAAGTGGAAAATGTAGAGAATGTATTGAGGCAGAAAAATTATTCCAATGTGAGGCTGTCTGCTCAGCCCTTTGTGTGCATAGATTATGGCTCACACATGGCAGGAGTCAGGCCCCCTCCTGTTGGCTTCCCAACAGACAGCTTGCTTGTGCCTTCAGATAGCATTGCCTTCCACCCTGAGAGAGCTGGCATGGCACCAGCCTAGGTGGGTGACAGCCTGAGGCCCATTCTAGCCTGAGTTACCCATGAGCATGAAGTCTCAGAGTCTCAGAGTCTCAGAGTCACAGGGTCTCAGAGTCTCAGAATCATAGAATCACAGAGTCAAAGAATCATAGTCACAGAATCATAGAGTTAAAGAATCATAGAATCACAGCCACAGAATAACAGAATCATAGTCACAGTCTTTGATCCCATTCTGTGCTTCTGTGCTCCACAACCTCCCTGGGCAACCTGTGCCAGTGTCTCACCACCCTCAACCTGTGCCAGTCTCCCACCACCTTCACTGCAAACAACTTCCTCCTAACATCCACTTTCAATCTCCCCTCTGACACTTCAAACCCATTCCCCTTGTCCTG
>WBNM01017221.1:1412-18562 GCA_013399055.1 Ramphastos sulfuratus | reverse complement strand
CCAGCCAATTCCTTACCCAGAGATCCATTATGACCAAATGTGTAATACATTTGCCTAATTTGCACTTTCCCACAGCTGGAGAAACTCCATTACATTTCCAAGGATAAAATACAGGAGTGATGCAACAGAACATTAGACCAGAAGGCTTTGACTCTGTGTGCTCAGCCAAGGCTAGGGCAGGCTCTTCATTTAGTCTCCATAGCACACAGCTTTGGCCAAATGCTTGTGCTCCTCAAAGCCCCAAAGCCTCAGCGCCACTCTGCTCTGGGGAGGTGGGGAAGTTGGCACTCATGTTGTAACTGCACTTTGTTTAGTACACGAAGTTATCGGCTGTTGCCTAAGTGTTGTGGAGTTGTAGATCATAAACTTTTAGTTTAAATGGAAGAGCACAGCTGGTTGCCTTCATTTGATGCATTAGAGCACAAATGTTTCCACAGCTTGACTAAAAGTGAACCATACTGCAGATCCAAGGGAAGAGCGAAGGTCAGGGCACGCGGTGCCTAGTCACATTTCCTTTGCTGGGGTGTACTAAATGTCTCCTGTGGAATTTTATCTTCAAGGAGTGGAATTTGACAGAGTAGAACAGAATGGCAAACCATGTTCCATCGGTTTTGCTTAGAAATAATGCAGTATAACAGGGAAATCCAAAGTGTCACAGCTCTCTCCAGTTTTCACAGGCAAATTAAAAGCAATAGTAGCCATACTTAGTGTATTTTTTAAAGGCTATATTCTCTGTATTTTGAAAAAGCTATAGTCTAATGGAATAAANAGCTTTTCAGCACCCCAGACCCCCAGGGCCTGTTCCTCAGGGCTGCTCTCAGCCATTCCCCACCCAGCCTGGAGCTGTGCTTGGCATTGTGCCTACCCAGCTGCAGGACCTTACACTTGGCCTTGTTGAGTGTTATGAGGTTGGCCTGGGCACAGCTCTGCAGCCTGTGCAGGTCCTTCTGGATGGATCCCTGCCCTCTAAATATTTGTGTAATCAAAGCCAAACAGACTTATGGTCCCCAGGATGAGTGCTTTCACAAAGCACCTGTTCTCCAAGCTCCACTATATGGTTTTCATAATAGTTTTTCTCTACATATCTATCTCCTGCAATTTGATTTCTTGTATTAATGTTTGTTTTTTTGGTTTTGTTTTGTTTTTTTTAAATACCCTGATTCTGTGCTAGTGCTTCAGGTTTTGTTTTTAGTTTTACTTTTCAAGCTGACAGCAACAATTGCTCATTGGCTTTTGAGACTTTAATTCAGTTGGTGACAGTGTTGTGTTGTGAATGTGTGAATGTTATTTTATTCTGATGCCATAGAAATTAGAGTGCTTAACTCCCCTTCTCCTCCCTTTTGGGTTCAGGGAATGGATTTATCATACAGACAAGCTTTGAAGGCTGTGGGGTTTTTATCTGTTTGTTTTTTTCTTATTCAAGTTAGGCTGCTGGGTTCTTACCTTGAAAATTGCATAAATCTTCAAATACAATTTGGAAGCCTCTTGGAAGTTCACAGAAATCATTGTATTAACTCATCAAAGCCAGCAGTTGAGAAATAGGTTGTTTATGGGCTTGATAACTTAATCCAGAGCTGCATTCTATTAAAACAACAAATCAAAACAAATGAAATCAAAACCCTACTCCCCTGGTCCATCCCTCCCCCAAAAACAACCAAAACCCAAAACCAAACCCAAAACAAAACAAAAACCCCAAACAATAAAACCAACCCCAAAGCAAACAGAAATAATAGAACCCAATGAAAGCAACCTGAGCAAACAAGAGAACAACTCCCCAAACGGTATGTGTTTGTCATCTGTTAAATGAAATGCTGCAGGAGTCTTGCTGCAGGTGTGGGTGCTTTGCAAAAGTAGTTCTAGACATCCTAATCAAGAAGAATCACTTAGCTGACAGTAATTCAGAAGAAGTGATTTTTTTTTTCCCCCCTCATTAAAAACCTCTCTCTGAGGCTGAGCATCAGCATTTTGTGTGTTGCTCAGAAGGAAAGGTGATTGAGAAGAGTATTTTTCAAGGATGGGAGTAGGATGATCATCAAACATGTTTTTAAGGGATGAACACCATGTAATTTTTGGACTGCAGGCATGTCCATCAACCAGGTACACAAATGTCAATATGATATAATCCCTTTACAAGGAAAGGAGCCATAGTGTTCAAGGAACTCTGTCCTGAACCATAGAATCATAAAATGTCAGGGGCCAAAAGGGACCTCAAAAGCTCATCTGGTCCAGCCCCCCCACCAGAGCAGGATCACCTAGAGCAGATCATGCTGGAATGCATCCAGATGGTTCATTAATATCTCCAGAGAGGAAGAATCCACAGCCTCCCTGGGCAACCTGTTCCAGTGCTCTGTCACACTCATAGGGAAAAAATTTCTTCCTCAGGTTCAGATGGAACCTCCTATGCCTCAAAGAGATATGAAGAGATGTGTGACAGCTGTTTCTGAAAGAAATCTCAGAAAGCAGGGATGGCCTATGATCACTCACTTCTCCCAGAAATCAACTGTTACACTCATGAAATAAAAAACATCAAATCTGCCTTTTTTTTTTTTTTTTTTTTTTTTTTTTTTTTTTTTGGGGTTTTTTTTGGGGGGTTTTTTTTTTGTGGGGTGGGGTGTNTTGCGGTTGGTTGGTTGGTTTGTTTTGTTTTATAGAATCATAGAATGGGAAGGTTGGAAGGGACCTCAAAGATCAGCCAGTTCCAACCCCCTGCCATAGGCAGGGACACCTCCCACTAGACCTCCTGGGGTCTGAGGAGAGCAGAGCAAAGGGGCAGAATCCCCTCCCTTGCCCTGCTGCCCACACTGCTCTTGACTTTCTGCTCTTTCTGATCATTTCCCTAGTTCAGACATCAACATCTGCAGGTGCCCAGGTCTATCCTGCCCATGTGCTTTTTGAAATCACATTTATCAGCTCTCATTCGTTAGATGCCAGGGCCGATTGAGGCTGGACATTATATCTTGTAAGTAGTAATTTAGCTATTTCATCCCTGACATCCCTCAGAGTCAGAAGGCCTTCTGAGATAAGGGAGGTGGTGGGAAGAAGCAGGGGAGTTAGTTCAGAGCCTTCCTGGGCAGGTTTTACTGTTCAGGAGGGGTTTCTGAATTTTTGTATTGCTTTTAACTTGTTCTTAATTGTATACAGTTGTAAACACATCTATATATTGTGTCTATATGCTTGTAAAGTTGTGCTATGCTGTAAAATGTAGCTTCATCCCTAACTTCCAGCCTGCTGAGTTAGTCTGGTGAATCTGGTGTGGGGGGATGAGGAACTCCCAAACCATCACAAATTTATAGGATCAGATGCTGTTGAAAGTCTCTGTAGTGCCTCAAGAAAGTGTCTGTGTGATGGAAATGTACTACCCTCACAGCAGCACAAGTGAGGTCAGTTCATGTTTGCCATGTGTGCTGCAGTCCCTGTGGTGGAANGAGGACAGGCCCCAGTGCTGAACCTTGGCGGGTGCCACCAGTGACTGGACACCAGCCAGATTTAGTTCCACTCCCCACCACTCTTTGGGCTTCTTTTTGTCTGCAGCATTCCTTGAACATATAGCTAGGATTGCCTGAATGTTTTAAGATGATCTATTTGAGAAATTCTGTAGAACTCATTAAAACCTCAGCAATTTTTTTCCATAAAAGACAGATCTACGATTTCCGATAGCAACTGCACTTTGAAATTACATTTGCTCAAGCTATTCTGTTTTCTGCTTTCGTATTTCATACTTTATAGAATTTGGAAATAGAAGTGGGATGGCCTATTGTAGATGTCTCATTGAATTCAGAGGAATGAGGCTTTTTTGCTGCCATGAAGGGAATAATGTGCTGTGAATGCTCAGGACATGAAACCGAGCAAGCCTCTGGTGATTATCAAATACAGAATCATAGAATCACAGAATGGTAAGGTTGGAAGGGACCTCAAGGATCATCCAGTTCCAACCCCCTGCCATAGGCAGGGACACCTCCCACTAGTACAGGTCACTCAAGGCCTCCTCCAGCCTGGCCTTGAACACCTCCAGGGAGGGAGCAGCCACAACCTCCCTGGGCAACCTGTGCCAGTGTCTCACCACCCTCACTGCTAACAACTTCCTCCTAACATCCAGTCTAAATCTCCCCTCTGCCACTTCAAACCCATTGCCCCTTGTCCTGTCACTGCAAGACCTTGTCAATAGTCCCTCCCCAGCCTTCCTGTAGCCCCCTTCAGATCCTGGAAGGCTACTCTAAGGTGTCCTGGAAGCCTTCTCTTCTGCAGGCTGCAGAGCCCCAACTCTCTCAGCCTGTCCTCATAGGACACAAAACGATAGCACGTAGCACGGCTGAGAAATGAGGCATCTTCCTAGGCAATGCTGCCTCATCTAAAAGCAGCATTTACAGACAAAGTCTATTTTGATAGCAGGCACACATTATGAGCTGAAACAGCACTGGGTAGCATCAAAAAACACATGTAAAAATGTTGAGTTGCCAACATTACCAGCACTAACCTACCAACCAGCTGATTGTGAGCCCAGAAGGAGGGGGTTTGGTAGACTGAATTTATGTTATGGTATAAACTGACTGTTAGTGTTTCTTAAGTGACATATGTTCACCTTCATCTCTTCTTCACTTGTTTTCTGATGGCAAAATTAGAATTTATTCCTCTTCTGTCTGAAAAACTCTCTAAGCTCATATCAGGGTGTCTCTTTAGAGTTGTGCCATGCAATTTTTATACTTTTATAAATACACCATAATTCGAGTTTCTATTTCCCCCTCTTCAGATAGCTTTGTGTGGCAGATGCTTGTGGTCATGATTATAAGGAACTCTTTTTGCTTTCAGTGTGGCAGTAAGCTGGGGACCACAGCAGCGCATTTTGCTTATGAGGGATGTCAGTGGTAAAGAGGGGCATAGACACCATTTCCTTAACTGCTGAGAAATTGGGTTTTACCATAGAATCATGGAGTGGTAAGGTTGGAAGGGACCTCAAAGCTCATCCAGTTCCAACCCCCTGCCATAGGCAGGGACACCTCCCACTAGCACAGGTCACTCAAGGCCTCCTCCAACCTGGCCTTGAACACCTCCAGGGAGGGAGCAGCCACAACCTCCCTGGGCAACCTGTGCCAGTGTCTCACCACCCTCACTGCAAACAACTTCCTCCTAACATCCACTTTCAGTCTCCCCTCTGCCACTTCAAACCCATTGCCCCTTGTCCTGGCATTACAAGACCTTGTCAATAGTCCCTCCCCAGCCTTCCTGTAGCCCCCTTTAGATCCTGCAAGGCCACTCCAAGGTCTCCTGGAAGCCTTCTCTTCTGCAGGCTGCAGAGCCCCAACTCTCTCAGCCTGTCCTCACAGCAGAGCTGCTGCAGCCCTCTCAGCATCTTGGTGGCCTCCTCTGCACTGGCTCCAACACTTCCATGTCCTTCCTGTGCTGGGGGCTCCAGAACTGCACACAGGACTCCAGATGGGGTCTGAGGAGAGCAGAGCAAAGGGGCACAATCCCCTCCCCTCTCCCTGATATATATTGTGTGTATATGCTTGTAAATTCAACTTGCTGTAAATAGAGCTTTAGTTGACTTCCAAGTTGTCTGAGCTGCTCTGGTAAATTTTAATTGGGGTGGGGGGAGGAGTTCCTAACCCAGCACAAAGGTATCTACTTCAGGAACTTTTCCATTTTAATTAATGGCAAAGCCCATACTGTGGCCTCCTCTGAGAGCAGGTCCACAAACAATTAAAGTGCCTTTTGGCCCCTGCTTGAGCAAATCATAGAGCCATAGAATGATCTGGATTGGAAGGCATCTCTGAAGGTCATCTAATTCCTCTGCACTCAGCAGGGACATCCTCCACTAGGTCAGGTTGCCCACAACCCTGTCCACAGCCAGGGATGGGGCCACAACCACCTCCCTGGGCAACTTGTTGCAGTGTTCCATCACCCTCATGGTGCAGAACTTGTTCCTGACATCCAATCTAAATCTGCTGATTGCATGGGGGCAAAATCATCTTTACAGTGCATCTGAGAGCCTGGTGTAATTGACTGAAGCTTTTTTGTGAGTGACACCACAAAGTCTGTGCATGTCTGGTCAGGCCTTTAGTAAAGTTCTCTGTTCCCTTGTAATTCTCCATGCCCCACTTCCCCATACATTCCCTAAACATCCTTATGGGCTCCTAAGTATTACCTGGGCTGAAGATGCTGTGCAGTGTGGCTGGGCTGGGCTGAAAGCACTGTGCAGCTGTCTGCCAGCTGCCCATCTGTCTGACTTTGTGCTTAAGCTGATGCTGAAGTCCCTTGCCAGCTCAAGCTCTTTGTGTCTGTGCAGACAGTGGGTTTTTTTCATGAAACTTACATAAACTTTGCTTTTCTAACTCCGTTGCTTGGACTACTTATTATTGATCACTGTAATAGTGATTCCTGATGAAGAGCTGGATAGGCACTGTGATCACTTCCAACATGTGCACAGGAATGTGCACGCTTAATGGGCTTCACGTGAGTGCAGGGCAGGCACAGCTGTCCTCTTCTGGGAGTGCTAAACCCAAACTGTCCTTTCTATCCAAAATACTTGCCAGAACATGCAAACAATTTATTGAAAAATCAGCATAATGTTGTGGGGGGACAACTTGAGGGCAGCCGTGGGTTGTTTTCAGTATTGCTAGGTGTATCTACAATGACCCAAGGGTCATATATTGTTGAGATATTTTCATTGATATATTGATACATTGATATTTTTTCATTGTTCCCACGATGAGGACAATTATTTTTATGTGATTGTTTAAAAAAAATGTATTTCATAGAATCATAGAATGGTAAGGTTGGAAGGGACCTCAAAGATCATCTAGTTCCAACCCCCTGCCATAGGCAGGGACACCTCACACTAGAACAGGTCACTCAAGGCCTCCTTCAACCTGGCCTTGAACACCTCCAGGGAGG
This sequence comes from Ramphastos sulfuratus, assembly GCA_013399055.1. Classification (NCBI taxonomy): domain Eukaryota; kingdom Metazoa; phylum Chordata; class Aves; order Piciformes; family Ramphastidae; genus Ramphastos; species Ramphastos sulfuratus. The sequence goes on along the minus strand of WBNM01017221.1, from coordinate 11,671 downwards.
TTGTGGAGCACAGAATCACCCAATGTGATCAAAGATTGGATGATTCTGTGCTCCACAACCTCCCTGGGCAACCTGTGCCAGTGTCTCACCACCCTCACTGCAAACAACTTCCTCCTGTTTGTCCAAGAAAAGATCAAATTCTGCCCTACGCAGTTGTTGCTGGGACAGCTCAGAAAGGAGCCTGTACTCTGTGCTGCTAGTGCCACAGTCATGGAGCTCCTTCCTCAGGACAGCCATCTGTAAAATTCTTGTGAGCACTTAGCTGTGTGAGGTTTAATTAACGCTAGAAGCCTTCAGTAAACATCAGCTGCAACTGGAGTATGCCGAGTTAATGATTCCTGCACTCTGCCTAATGCATGTGCTGTTAAATCTGTGCCCAAAGTGGGTGCCACTGATGTTAATCATACCCTACCAATATCCCTGCCTGCAGAGGAAAAGGGAGCTACAAACCACCAGAAGCATTTGACAGGCAATGCACTTAAACATCTCCACTTAGACGCTGAAAGGGTAAAGTACCTGATGCTAAGTTGCTGCTACAGGAATTTCATAGTGCTGGTTGGTTGGTTTTTGGTTGGTTGTGTTTGTTTGGTTAACCTCAGAGTTTTTTTCTTTTAATGGATGCTGAGAATCACAGANAAGGAAGGGGAAAAAAAGGAAGGGAAAAAATAGGTAGGGAAAAAAAAAGAAGGGAAAAAAAAAGGAAGAGAAAAAAAAGGAAGGGAATACAAAAAAGAAAGAGGGAAAAAAAGGAAGGGGAAAAAAGGAAGGGGGAAAAAGGAAGGAAAAAAAGAGTAAAAAAAAGGAAGAGGAGAAAAAAAAGGGAATAAAAAAAAAGAAAGGGGGGGGGGGAAAGGAAGGGAAAAAAAGAAAAAGCAGTTATGGAAGGAAAAAAAACCCACCTTCCAAAGCAGATGTTTTGGAACAGCCTGTGAGATTCTGTTTGTGTAGCCATGCAGAACCGAGCAGCGTTTAAAATCATGTACGCCGTGGAACTGAGGAATGCAGTGGCTGTAAAAAGGCATCTAAAGGAAGAAAAGGTTCAGGGTTCTAAATGAGTGCTTGCTTTATTTACCACACCTGACAGGTTTGTGTTCATGCTCATACTGCTTTTGGTTCTGACAGTAGAAATCTGCCAGCTGAAGCACGAACATGCTGATGACAGGCAAAGTTCTGGCAGTAGAAATCTGCCAGCTGAAGCATGGACATGCCGATGACAGGCAACGTTCTGGCAGTATGCTGTAATGAAAATACAAGTGCAGGGATCACAGAACTACTGAGGCTGGAACAGACCTCTGAGATCAAGCCCAGCCTGAGATCCAGCACCACCACATCGACCAGGCCATGGCACTGAGTGCCACATCCAAGCTTTCCTTAAACACCTCCAGGGATAGAAACACTTCCCTGCGCAGTCCATCCCAGTGTCTAATTCCCCTTTCCATCAGGAACTGCTTCCTAACATCCAACCTAACCCTGCCCTGGCACAGCTTCAGGCCATGCCCTCTTGTCCTGTCACAAGTTGCCTGGCAGCAGAGCCTGACCCCCACCTGACTACAGCTTCCCTTCAGGTAGCTGCAGAGTGTGCTGAGGTCCCCCCTGAGTCTCCTCTCCTCCAGGCTGCACCCCCTCAGCTCCCTCAGCCTCTCCCCAGCAGCCTTCCCCTCCAGCCCCCTCCTCAGTCTCAGTGGCTCTCCTCTGGCCCCACTCCAGCCTCTCAATCTCTCTCTTGCAGTGAGGTCCCTGAGCTGCACACAGTGCTCTAGGTGAGGCCTGCCCAGTGCCAGTGCAGGGCAGAATGGCAGCCCTGCTGCTGCTGCTGGCCACACTGTTCCTGGCACAAGCCAAGCTGCTATTGCCCTTCTGTGCCAGCTGAGCACACTGCTGGCTCATGTTCATTCTGTCTGATCCACTTTGGCCTCATCTAAGTGCTTGGGAGAGTCAGTCCTTGCTACGCTATGAGATAGGTAGTGTGCTGCTCCCAAGAGGCAAGTCCTTGCAATAAAGATGTTGATATCCTTGTTTAAGGTGTAGGATAGTGATTTTGTGAGGAGGCTGTTTCTCAAAAACCCAAGCACTGTTTTGCTTTGATTCCCACTAACTTCTTCCCAGTTTTTCTTCTGAGCAATGAGCCAGGCCCCCTGAAGGTGATTGCATCTATTTGCCACCATGGCTCCAGAGCAGTGCCTCTAAATTTGTGGTGGCCTCAGCACCTTAGCTCTGAGTGCTCTCTGTGGAGTGTTGAACTGCAACGTAGCTGCTTTCTTTGTGCTCTAGAGACAGCTGGGCTGCCTGCTGGGCTGCCTGCTGGGCTGCCTGCTGGGCCGCCTGCTGGGCCGCCTGCTGGGCTTTCTGCTGGGCCGCCTGCTGGGCTTTCTGCTGGGCTTTCTGCTGGGCTGACTGCTGGGCTGCCTGCTGGGCTTTCTGCTGGGCTGACTGCTGGGCCGCCTGCTGGGCTGCCTGCTGGGCTGACTGCTGGGCTTTCTGCTGGGCTTTCTGCTGGGCTGACTGCTGGGCTTTCTGCTGGGCTGACTGCTGGGCTTTCTGCTGGGCTGCCTGCTGGGCTGACTGCTGGGCTGCCTGCTGGGATTTCTGCTGAGCTTTCTGCTGAGCTTTCTGCTGGGCTTCACGTAGTGTAGCTGTGGTAGCTGTACCACAGCTGATCACTGGAGCTATGCTATGTATGTTAGGCTTTCTTCCCAGATGGAGACTCAGTCCAGCAGGGACTCTACTTCTATGGAAATAGCTGTGGTGTAGTCAGTTCTGGAGCTTATTGCAGGCTGTAAATTACACAGAAGAGATGCTGGGGAGCAGGCTTTTTTGTGTTGCTTGTTATCCCTTTGCTCTCACTTCTTAACTGCTGCTGTTGGTTTAGTTTAATCCCAAAACACATCAGAATTAAAAGACTTTGCATTTTCTTAAGTCTTCTGAAGAAAAGCTTTTCTCTCTCAGTCCCGTGGCAGACACAAGTTCCTACTGGCAGCAGAGTCAATGCTGGAAGCAAGGGAAGCGATCCCATGTAAACTGTGCAGCTGACTGCAGTGCTGCTGCTGACTGCTGTAGGCTCTTTGGGGTACCTGCTGAGACAAACACCAAGTAAAGCAGATTTGACTTCTTGAAGTTGTGCAGTACAGGCTGCAGGAGAGAGAGGTTGGGTCTTTGGAGTATGAGGCACAAAAATCAGATTTTTGTTTTGTTTTGTTTTGTTTTTCAATCTGAATAAGGCTGAGACAGCTGGCAGGAAAACAAAAAGTCTCTTCAAATGTTATCAGCTAGACAAAATAGATTCTTTAGAGATGAAGGCCACAACTGTATTGGCTAACAGGCTTCTGGTTCTTCCAAAACATCTGGAATGGTAAACTCTGCTCTTTGATAACCGATCAAGGTGAGTTTCAGGTGTTTCATTTTGGAATTTGTAGTTAAGCCAAGTGTCAGGCTCCAGAGAAAAGAGGNCACAGAATGTGATCAAAGATCACGTTGGGTGATTCTGTGCTCCACAACCTCCCAGGAAGTGTTCAAGGCCAGGTTGGATGAGGCCTTGAGTGACCTGTTCTAGTATGAGGTATTCCTGCCTGTGGCAGGGGGTTGGAACTAGATGATCTTTGAGGTCCCTTCCAACCTTACCATTCTATGATTCTATGTTTGCAAGAATCACTGCTGCTGCTCAGTGCTTTGTGCCTCTGCCTGCCCTACAGCACTGCTTTTGCATCATAGGTAAGTGATGCCATTCTTCTGGACTCAGCTCTGCCTCATAGTCAGGCATTCCAAATCTGCTGCTTAAAGAGAAAACTTAATTGATGAAAGGAAAATGAACATCCCAGAGGGAACAGTGCCACAATAAATCTCATTTCTGAACATCTCCCCATGCATGAGTTTTGATCTCAGCTGGGTGGTTGTTACCACCAAGCCCCATGAGAAAAGACAGGACTCACCTGTGATGTCTTCTTGTGTTTTACAGGAAAAGGCTCAGTGCTTTCAGAAGGCTTTGTCCTCCCAAGCAGACAAATCCACACAGACAGAGCTGGTGGGCCACGATGTAAGTAGCTGTCTGGAGCAGTGGGTTCTGTCACCTTTGTGGGCGTTCGGACCATGTCCAGCACCTTTGCTTCTGCTGCTGTTGTGTCCATGCATTGATTTATTGGGATTTACTGGAGCATCACTCATCCTTTGCTCTTAAATAGTCCTCAGACACCTTGTGAAGTGTGAGAAGATAATTACCTGCCGGCATAGCGAGTCCCTCCTAACTCTGTGCTTCTACAAAGAGCTGAGATTTAGTGCAGGTGGCTGTGGAGAGGACACATTAGTAGATTGTAAGGAATCTTTTCAGGATTGGTTTGCACACTCACTGGCAGTTCAATGAGATTATTGTGTTTAGCATCCCCAGGTGCTGTCCAAACCGTACCTGAATTTTGTAAGACAAACACAGTTTGGCCAAGTGACGCTAAAATTCTGCTTCCTGAAGAGCATCTGCTGGACTTTCTGCTGGCAAGCAGATTAGTAGTATGTACCCTCAGGCAAGAAAGATTCCTTGGCTGTGGATTTTTTTTTTTTCTCAGTTTTGTAAAAAAAAAAAAAAAGAAAAAGAAAGTATTGTCTGTGAGGCATTGGTTGAATGTGTGCGAGAGGTTCACTCGTTTAGATGAACCTTCTTGAAATGTCTTTGCTCGAGAATGCTGCAGTGTGGAATATTTGGCCTGGTTCTGTTTTGTGATTTGAGCAAAAGCTAAGAGTGCTTCTTAGCAAAGAATGTTGTGCAAAACAGGCCTGTGGGTGTGCATTGCTGCACATCAGCCTGCTGTTTCCAATTGAATCAGAGGAGCTTTTCAAACCTGCCTTTCGGTATGTTTTCTTTCAGAGGAGCACGAAAATGTTGTCTTCTGGAGATAGAAATATAAGACTTGGTTATGTTTTAATCTGTAAAGGTCATGAAGCAAACAACACCTCGGTGTTTTTTCAGGCTTTTAAACTGACTCAAGCCAGCCAGTACTAACTTTAGTAAAAAGAGCAAAATGCTTCTTAAAACTAATTATAGTTAGAACTTTTTATATACTGCTACAACTTTTTATATACCGATTGGAACTTGTGAATTCTCTGGGTTGATTTAGGGGTTTGGGGTTTCTTTTTGTTTGTTTTTATTTAGTTTGGGGGTGGTTTTTTAAAAAATATTTTTTAATTTAGGGCAACTAAGTTGATACTCATTTCTCGTTTGGGAGTTTTTATGTAAGGCAGCTAAGTCAATACTAATTTCTTGTTTGGGAGTTGCCAAGTATAAACCTTTATTTCCTGCTGTACCTGAGGATTATTGTCAGAATGTACTGAAGCTCTGAGGTTTCTAGATTACTGGTGAAAAGTCTATCACATTCCTGTTGGACGGGGCCTTGAGTGACCTGTACTAGTGGGAGGTGTCCCTGCCCATGGCAGGGGGTTGGAACTGGATGATCCTTGAGGTCCCTTCCAACCTTACTATTCTATATGCACTCTATATGCATTCTGTATACTGTTGTGTGTTGCAGTTGCTACATCCCTTTCACCTGGGAGTAAGGATCCTTAACAACTACTTTGCTACATCTTAAATGTTAAATAGGAGCCTTCCACTGAAAAATTAACAGTAATCAATTTGTAGGTTTGGGGTTTGTTGGCTTGGTCTTTGTTTTGGTTTTCATTTTCTGAGGTTTTTGTTATGTTTGGGGTTTTTGGGGGGTTGTTTGTGGGGTTTTTGTGTGTGTGTTGTTTTGTTTTGCGTTGTTTTTTTGTTTGGTTGGTTTGGTTTGGTTGTTTTTTTGTTTGTTTTTTTTTTGTTTTCTAATCAGTTGTGCTTTATGCATTTGGTGGTTGTCTCCCAAGTGGAATATATGGTATGTCATGCTGCAGAGATCCATGCTGGTAATGCAGGTTTGGTTTGGTTTTTTCTTTAATGCTTTTGCCAGTCTGTGTTCTTTTGAAGTTTGGTGAGGGGAGAAGATCTGTCAGTAAAATGTGACTGCTGATTCTGCAGTAAAATTAGAAACTCTCCCTCCCTCCAAACAGAGTTTCCTGGTTGAGATCTGGGTATTAAAACAACAACAACAATAATAATAATTATAATAACAACAACAATAATAATGATAATAATAATAAATTGACAATAGTAATAATAAAATCAACAATAGTAATAATACATCAACAACAATAATAATAATACATCCACAACAATAATAATAGTACATCAACAATAATAATGATAACGATAACAATTAAAAAAATCTTTAGTAATATTTTTTTTTCAACATTAGTGGACACATTTTTCAACTTTCCCCTGGTAAAATGCCTCTACCATGTGATGGCTGCAGCCCTGCCTTGTCTTATTTAGGGTGGTGGGATTCAAGACCTGCATTTATCTCGTGCCGCTCATTGTGAAGCTGCGTTACAAGGAGCTGATTTCAGAAGGAGCTGAACTAATCTATGGGAATAAAGCAGGTTTAGTGTGATCCTCATGCAGGGCACTGCAAATAAGTGTTTAACACTTCTCATAATATTGTTGTAAAGTTCTGGCAAGTTATTAGGTTGTGGAGCTTTTTCTTCCAAGGGTGGCTATTACAGATAATGAGGGGCTCAGCTGTGCTTCTGTTGCAGCCAAGTGGAAATAACCTTTGTATTGTTTGCTTTAATATGTGATTTTAAAGAGCAAGTTGTAACCCTGTCAAGTAGTATCTGTACATCATTTTGTTCAGGAGGTGCCTAAGTGTGTGTAACTCCAGTACTCTGCTGAGGTGAAGTTAGATTGAACAGAAAAATGCAGAATGGGTTGGAGAATAGAAGATAATTTGAACCCCATTAGTCCTGCCTTCTGAGAACAGCATCCATGGAACACTTCAGATACCTACTTCAACAGGACAGCAGAAAATGTAACTGGATTCCATCCTCACTATAGATTTGCTGCTGTAAATACAAACAAACAGACAGTTTAGCTCCCAAAAGGAAGAGTTTGTCTTGTTTGACTTCTTGAGAGTGTCTCCAGCAGCTGAGAGACTGTTTGTGAGTCTTGGAGTTCATTTAGTTGTCTTCAGAATTTCTAACTTCGGTGAGNGGTCCCTTCCAACCTTCCCATTCTATGATCCTATGATTCTGATCATTCTCTCTGTTTTCCTGGCCACAGTGTTGCTTACTTTGGTACAGTGTGAAATTAGTCACTCTGCTCTTCTGCCTTCTCACTCTCTGTGTTCCCCACCACCTGGCCTTGGAGACTGATGTCTGCTTGCTATTGTATATTACTACTAGAAGATTTTTCTCCATTGATTTCTTGTTTTCTTTCTGAGCTCTTTTTCTAACATATAGAGTGAAATAATGCAAATTCATGGANTACAGATAATGAGGGGCTCAGCTGTGCTTCTGTTGCAGCCAAGTGGAAATAACCTTTGTATTGTTTGCTTTAATATGTGATTTTAAAGAGCAAGTTGTAACCCTGTCAAGTAGTATCTGTACATCATTTTGTTCAGGAGGTGCCTAAGTGTGTGTAACTCCAGTACTCTGCTGAGGTGAAGTTAGATTGAACAGAAAAATGCAGAATGGGTTGGAGAATAGAAGATAATTTGAACCCCATTAGTCCTGCCTTCTGAGAACAGCATCCATGGAACACTTCAGATACCTACTTCAACAGGACAGCAGAAAATGTAACTGGATTCCATCCTCACTATAGATTTCCTGCTGTAAATACAAACAGACAGTTTAGCTCCCAAAAGGAAGAGTTTGTCTTGTTTGACTTCTTGAGAGTGTCTCCAGCAGCTGAGAGACTGTTTGTGAGTCTTGGAGTTCATTTAGTTGTCTTCAGAATTTCTAACTTCGGTGAGGAGTGATTGCTTTTGCCCACAGGATGTATAGTAATGAAAAAAAAAAAAAGACTGTAGAGGCTGGAAGGAATGGGTGAAGAAGGTAGAAATGCAGTGTCTGAAAGTGAAGATGTGCTCTTGTCTTTGTGGAGCATCTCTGACAGTGTTCAAACAGTGGTGACTGTTCTGAGAGTTATTTGAGAGTTTATGGAAATAAATGCAGTGTATTTTATCTAAGCAGATGTAACCTAACTACAGTCAGGTTCTGGCTATCAAAATCATCAGCAAAGCTTGGATAATGAGGCCTCCTGCAGTCCCTCTANTTTTTAATGTACCTTTATGAATCAGTAACTATTTCAGGCATTGCTTTCCTTATACTTCTGAGCACCTATTCATACCTAGATATCCAGCATGCTAAGTCCTTTCCCAAAGTAATTTTCTCTTCTTATGTCCAGTTTCCTTTTTGTTGTTTTTTAGTACACCATTTCAGAATACCATTTCAAAGTTTATATGTCCTACTTGTGCAAATTCTGTTCAGCTTTTCATTGATTAATAGTGAAATGTGCTGAAACTTCATGGGATTTATGATGGCCTCCCACCAACCCTTACCCAACATAATGCCTCATCTCAAGCCACGTGGTGGGTCAAAACTACCCCCAGCATAAATCACCAGACTAGCTCAGAAGGTCTGGAAGCAAAATGAAGCTATATTTACAAAAGCAAGCTAAAAATCTAGAAGTATGGAATGCACTGAATATGTACAAAAGATTTGTTTACATCTATTCACCATTCAGAAACAACACAAGGACCTCCTTGAATTGTTCCCCACCTCTCTGGACAAGCCCAGATGGGGCCTCCTTCCCCCTTCCCCTGTGTGACCTGTTCTAGTGGGAGGTGTCCCTGCCTATGGCAGGGGGTTGGAACTGGATGATCCTTGAGGTCCCTTCCAACCTTCCCATTCTGTGATTCCTCGCCGCCTGGAGTCCTGCATGCAGCAGAAACCACCATTTGCCATTTAACTTTGTGTTGCCATTCAAACCACCCATCTCCAAGATGTCATTTCATTTCTGTTTTCTTTCTTTGTTTTCTTTTCTCTCTCTTTTGTTTGTTTTGTTGTGTTTTTTTTCTTCAAGGCCGTGTGGAATGCTCCATGTTCCGAAGGCTTAGTTTACAGAGCCATCAGCATCCCATTGGTTCCATCACTATTAAAGTCATCCGGACATTCTGCACTTGTGGATTAGATTAAATGCTGCTGCATGTGAAATGAGCTGCAAGCTACCAGTCCTGGCAAAATTCTGCTGCTTAATGTAGTGTTTGTGTTGTCAAGGGTCCAACGTTACCTTTTGGGGAGTAATATCTTCATTATTAATTATACCTATCAATAAATTTTTAGTAACCCATCACAATGTTGTTCTCTGAAATAAAGCTCTTGCCCTTTTGTGCGCTCAGTCATCCATCGGGGAGTCACCACGCTGGAGAAAAGCCTTTGCTGATGCTTGTCTGAGGAGAATGTGTCTTTAAGATCTGGAAACTTAAAGAAACTTTAGTTTTATTAAGATCTTTTTGTCCTTCAGTACTAACATTTCTGCACGGTTGTGAACAGCCTTCGGTGTGTGCTTTGGTTGCTGAGCGCTCAGAATTGTCTGTGCAATTTTCACATCTGATTCATTCCTGCAAGGGATTTGGGAAACTTTTACAAGGTCCTAATTTGCCCAGCTTTATGCCAGGAAATAGAAGAGTTTATCCCCAAACCACAGACAATTTTTTAGTCTGGGAGAATCACTCTACCTTTTTGTCAAGGTCTGGAGAACAGAGATTCAGTATCTCTGTCCAGAGGAGCAAGACTGGTTCTTGTAGATTTCCCTCTTGTGAAATTGAGGTGCAAACGAGACCAGACAGCAACACACAACTATTTATTAAAGGGTAAAGTTGAACAAAGCAGAGGGAGAGAGGGAAGAGGGGAGAGAGGGAGAGAGAGAGGAGGGGAGAGAGGGAGAGAGAGAGGAGGGGAGAGAGGGAGAGAGAGAGGAGGGGAGAGAGGGAGAGAGAGAGGAGGGGAGAGAGGGAGAGAGAGAGGAGGGGAGAGAGGGAGAGAGAGAGGAGGGGAGAGAGGGAGAGAGAGAGGAGGGGAGAGAGGGAGAGAGAGAGGAGGGGAGAGAGGGAGAGAGAGAGGAGGGGAGAGAGGGAGAGAGAGAGAGGGAACAATGGAGAAAAACAGAAGAGCAGGGAAGGAAAAACCCAGGGATTATATTACCATCAGCCACAGATGGGGGGTGGGGAGAGAGAGAGAAGTGTGCCCAGCCCAGGGATGTCCTTCTGTAGAGTGGTTCCTCTCAGTGTTGGTGGTCTGGTGGAAGTGCCTGTGGGGGTGCTCCAGTGGAGGTGCACCTATGGATGTGCTCTGGTGGAGCTGCACCCATGGAGGTGCTCCGGTGGAGGTGCACACATGGAGGTGCTCTG
>WBNM01017220.1:4820-16168 GCA_013399055.1 Ramphastos sulfuratus | reverse complement strand
GGTTCTGTGATTCTGTGCATTTCAGAGTAATACTCTGAGTAATTACTCTGTAATAACGATTAACTACTCTTATGTCCTGCTCTGGCATGGGGGTTGGACTAGACGATCTTTCAAGGTCTTTTCCAGCCCCTGACATTCTCTGATTCTGTCATACACTGAACCTCTGCCAGTGTTTCCCTGCTAAATCAGCATGCCCCACAGCTGTCATGCACAGCAAGTGTTTATTTTCAACGTGAAAAGAAAGTATTTCCGGTGAAGCTATAACTCTGTAGCATCCAACTACTCTTTTATCTACTTCATCTCAGCAGTACTGCCATCAGCTTTGGAGCCTTTGGTGTTCATTGCCCCAGGGTGACAGACAGCAATAAGAGCTTGGATAGACTCCTCCTGCTGCACTTGCAACCCTCTGGGCCCAAACCTTCACCCTCACCTTCCTGGAGTACTGCTCAACCCAAATGAGTGACCTGATTGCAGGTCACTTCAAGTGGCTTCATGTTCTCTGATCTAAGTACTTATCAGCCTATGTTAGAAAGGGAGAAAGATGTAAAACAACAGCACAGGTCATGGAAATAATAATAAGTACATGGGGTTGGAAGGGACCTCATGGCTGTCTACAGCTACCTGAAAGGAGGTTGTGTAGAGGTTGGTGCTGGTTTCTTCTCACAGGTCATTAGTGATAGAACAAGGGGGAATGGCCCCAAGCTGCCACTGGGTAGCTTTAGACTGGACATTAGGAAACATTTTTTCAGAGAGAGCATGGTCAGGCACTGGAATGAGCTGCCCAGAGAGGTGGTGGAGTCCCCAAGCTTGGATGTGTTTCAAGGTTGTTTGGCTGTGGTGCTTGAGGCTATGGTTTAGGCTGCATCTTGTAGAGTAGGGATATGGCTTGGACTTGGTGATCTTGAGGGGCTTTGCCAACTTGAGTGTTTCTGTGATTCTGTAGCCTCAAGGATATCCAGTTCCAATGCCTCTGACATGGGCAGGGACACCTCACACTAGATCAGGTTGCTCAGAGCCACATCCAGCCTGGCCTTCAAAACATCCAGGGTTGAGGCTTCCACCACCTCCCTGGGCAACCTGTGCCAGTCTGTCACCACTCTCATGCTGAAGAACTTCTTCCTAATGTCTAATCTAAATCTCCCCTCCTCTAGCCTGGATTAATTCCCCCCAGTCTTATCATTACCTGACACCTTAGAAAGTCCCTCCCCAGCTTTCTTGTAGCCCCCTTTAGATCCTGGAAGGCCACAATAAGGTCTCCCAGAAGCTTTCTCCTCTCCAGACAGAACAACCCCAACTCTCTCAAGCCTGTCCTCACAGCAGAGCAGCTCCAGCCCTCTGAGCATCCTTGTGGCCCTTCTCTGGACACCTTCCAGCACATCCATATTAGGACATAATAAGAGAAAGTGAATATAACTGTCTCTTAGGAGAGGATAAGGAAAGGAAAAGCAAAATCATGGAAGATTTTTCACAGATGTTGTGATGATAAGGGTAGTCCAAGAAAACCTTATATACAATATAGTTCTCTGCTGGCAAGCAACAGCTTGGACACCTCTCAATCATTGTTATTGAATCCCCATATATGCACACTCATTACTGTCAGATGTAAAATACAGCACCATTATTCCACTGAGTGTTGTACACTTCATGTAGCTACACTTTTGCAATCTGCCCCTGATATTACAGGTTCACAGAATCACACAGAATTATTGAGGCTGGAAAAGAGCTCTGAGATCATCCAGTCCAGCCTAGGACCTAACACCACCATCAACCAGACCATGGCACCAAGTGCCACAGCCAAGCTTGCCTTAAACACCTCCAGGCACAGCAACTCCACCACCTCCCTGGGCAGTCCATTCCAGTCTCTAATTCCCCTTTCCATCAGGAAGTGCTTCCAAACATCCAACCTAACCCTCCCCTGGCACAGCTTCAGGCCATGCCCTCTCATCCTGGCACAAGTTGCCTGGCAGCAGAGCCTGACCCCCACCTGACTACACCTTCCCTTCAGGTAACTGTAGAGTATGCTAAGGTCCCTCCTGAGTCTCCTCTTCTCCAAGCTACCCCAGCCCAGCTCCCTCAGCCCCTCCTCAGCAGCCTTCCCCTCCAGTCCCTTCCCCACTCTTGTTGCTCTCCTCTGGCCCCACTCCATCCCCTCAATATCTCTCCTGCAGTGAGGGCACAGAGCTGCACACAGAGCTGGAGGTGAGGCCTCCCCAGTGCCAGTCCAGGGCAGAATGACCTCCCTGGTACTGCTGGCCACACTAGTCCTGATACAAGCCAAGATGACATTTGCCTTCCATGCCAGCTGGGCACACTGCTGGCTCATGCCCAGCCAGTTGTCACCCAGCACTGCCAGGTGCCTCTCTGCCAGGCTGCTCTCCAGCCACTCATCCCCCAGTCTGTGGTGCTGCATGGACTTATTGTGGCCAAAGTGTAGGATCCTGCCCTTACCCTTGTTAAACCTCATCCTGTTGGCCTCGGCCATGTACCCAGCCTGTCCAGGTCTCTCTGAAGTATCTCTCTACCCTCCATCAGGCCAACACATTACCCCCCAGCTTGGTGTCACCCACAACATCAGAAGTGTTTTTACATATTAGGAAGTTAGCACCAATAAACCAGTAGCCCTCTCTATGATTTATTGCAATGCACATAACCATGTAATTTTCATGCCAGAACATATGGGACAAGGTTGTTTCTCAACAAGCTCAGACCTACCTTATAGATAGATACACCCTTGACCACTGCAACCTGAGTCCAATGTCAGTAATAGAAACCCCTCAGGATTGATGACCTTTTGTTTCTGTGAATTCGCACTTATGCTCGGAATCACAGAATGGTTTAGGTTGGAGGGGACCTCAAAGCTCATCCAGTTCCAACCCCCTGTGCCATAGGCAGGAACACCTCCCACTAGAACAGGTTGCTCAAGGTCTCATTCAACTTGGCCTTGAACACCTCCAGGGACTTGGTGGAGCACAGAATCACAGAAGGTGACCTTTGATCACCTTCTGTGGTTCTGTGCTCCACCACCTCATTGGCCAACCTGTGCCAGTGTCTCACCACCCTCACTGCAAAGAACCTCTCCCTAACATCCAGTTTCAATCTCCCCTCTGCCAGTTCAAACCCATTCCTCCTCATCCTGTCATTACAAGAGCTTGTTAATAGTCCCTCCCCAGCCCTCCTGGAGCCCCCTTCAGATCCTGGAAGGCCACTCCAAGGTCTCCTCAAAGCCTTCTCTTCTCCAGAGCCCCAACTCTCTCAGCCTGTTCTCATAGCAGAGCTACTGCAGCCCTCTGAGCATCTTCGTGGCCTCCTCTGGACTGGCTCCAACACTTCCATGTCCTTCTTGTGTTGGGGGCTTCAGAACTGCACACAGGACTCCAGGTGGGGTCCAAGGAGAGCAGAGCAAAGGGGCATAATTCCGTCCCTTGCCCTGCTGGCCATGCTGCTCTTGCTGCAGCCCAGCACATGTGTTGAGCTTTTCATCAGCCAAAATCCTAACCCTGTTTTCAGTCTCACTAACTGTATACAACATGGGCTATGTGCTGACAGGTACTGCTGTCTCTGTGCTGCTTGACCTCTGCAAACAGCAAGAGAAATCATGTCATACTTGCTTTATGTGATATTAGGCTTTATTTTCTGTGTCCAGTGTGTCCACGTGAAACTGGAAGTTCTTTAACTGCATAGCCCTGACTACTATTTGAAATCAGTGGCTGGTCTTAGTCCAGTAATGGCACCTGTGTCACACAAGTCCCAAGGTCATTTGAACAGCTTGTCAACCTTCCTAGCAGATTGAACGAAGCAGACAAGAGTTGAAAGGACAGACAAACCCATCCTCTTCATGCCCAAAGGAGCTCTTTCCAGCCAGGCTTAAAGAATTCTTGCCAGTAGCCACCAGTGCTTTGCTAGTGTCTGTGCTGAATTTCATTTCTGGCTAAGGAGAGGGGTGGGTACCTTTTGCCAGCACAGTCATTGCAGCCTCTTCTGTGAACAGAATCACAGAGTCACAGAATCGCAGAAACACAGAGTCACAGAATCATAGAAACACAGTCACAGAATCATAGAAACACAGAGTCATAGAAACACAGAAACATGCAGGTTGGCAAAGCCTCTTAGGACCATCAAGTCCAACCTAGAACCCTACTCTACAAGATTCGCCTTAAACCACAGCCCCGAGCACCACAGCCAAACGACCCTTAAACACATTCAGGGTTGGGGACTCCACCACCTCTCTGGGCAGCTCATTTCAGTGCCTGACCACTCTCTCCATGAAAAACCTTTTCCTAATGTCCAGTCTAAACCTACCCAGTGGCAGCTTGAAGCCATTCCCCCTTGTTCTATCACTAATGACCTGTGAGAAGAGACCAGCACCAACCTCTCCACAACCTCCTTACAGGTAGCTGCAGACAGCCATGAGGTCTGCCCTCAGCCTCCTCTGTTTCACACTAACCATCCCCAGCTCCCTCAGTCCCTCCTCATCAGATTTATTCTCCAGGCCCTTCCCCAGCTTCCTTGCCATCCTCTGGACCCACTCCAGCACCTGAGCTGGCTCTGTGCACTCACTGAGCTTCAGCGGCTGCTGCCAATCTGGTGCACCATGGCAGGGTCTGTGCTCCCAGTCCATCTGTCTCCTGCTTCAGGCCCAGCACTAGCCCTGAGCTAGGATGAAGCTGGCAATGCACTGCCCATCCCATTACACACACCTCAGCATGGGGAAGGCAACATAACAGTTGTGGTCCCAACATGAAACCCACCTACCCACCAGCTCACCTTCTGCAGAGCACAACTGCTCCTGGCTTGGCTTAGAAACGCTGTGCCCAGCAGCAGTAGGGAGGTGATTGTCCCCTGGTGCTTGTCACTGGTGAGGCCACACCTTGAGTAATTTAAGCGTGGTGGAGGCATAAATGTAAGAAGTTCCATCTACAACTTCTGCAATTTAAGGGTGGTGGAGACCTGGAGCAGGCTGCCCAGAGAAGTGGTGGAGTCTCCACCTCTGGAGATATTCCAAACATACCTGTGTGACCTTCTCTAGGTGGACCTGCTTTGGCAGGGTGGTTGAACTTGATGGTCTCTAGACGTCTCTTCCAACCCCTAGCATTCTGTGATTCTGTGAAACTCAGAGTTTCTGCTTCAGTGTCTGAAAATAGACTGAACTAATTTTCATGTTTGAGGTGACCAAAGAAGATAAATTAAAGAAGATAAATATTCAAATTAAAGAAGATAAATACAAACAAAATATTTCCTTTGATATGAAATCATATATCTATATATGTTCTGATGAGGCCACACCTTGAGTATTGTGTTCAGTTTGGGGCACTTCAATACAAGAGAGCTGTGGAGGTGCTGGAGCCAGTGCAGAGGAGGGCAAGGAAGCTGGGGAAGGGCCTGGAGAATAAATCTGATGAGGAGAGACTGAAGGAGCTGGGGATGGTTAGTGTAAAACAGAGGAGGCTGAGGGCAGACCTCATGGCTGTCTGCAGCTACCTGAAAAGAGATTTAAGGTGAATCTGGTAGAGTAGGCTTATAGGTTGGACTTGGTGATCCTGAGGGGCTTTGCCAACCTGGATGTTTCTGTGATTCTGTGATTCTGTTGTGGAGAGGTTGGTGCTGGTCTTTTCTCACAGGTCACTAGTGATAGAACAAGAGGGAATGGCCTCAAGCTGCCACTGGGTAGCTTTAGACTGGATATTAGGAAACATTTTTTCCTGGCAAGAGTGGTCAGGCATTGGAATGAGCTGCCCAGGTAGGTGGTGGAGTCCCCAAGCCTGGATGTGTTTCAAGGTGGTTTGGCTGTGGTGCTTGGGGCCATGGTTTGGGGTGCACCTTGTAGAGTAGGGATATGGACTTGATGATCCTGAGGGGCTTTGCCAACCTGGATTTTTCTTTGATTCTGTGTGATTCTGTCCTTGTTCTTCAGAGGAGTGCCAGAAATAGCACACCACTATATCCTGACTCACTTTTAACAACTGAGCATGCTTCCTCCTGCAGGTGGGCCTGTCTTCTTGGACCAAATTTTGTCTCAATATTTTCACCTTAATCATTTGGATAGCAAAAGTCACTCCGAAGTCACCTGCAACAGCTATGAGTGCAGTCTACAGTGCAGCTGTGTTCACCTCTAGCCAGTATTTGTTTTTAATTTGCCATGACAAAAAGCTGATTCTTATTTCTTTGGCTTTTAACTTCTTTGTTCTTTGTCTTGATGACATGACATGGCTGGAGTTAGGATGAAATTCTTCCCAGCAGGAGCGATTGGCATTGAAATGGGCTGCCTGGGGAGGTGGTGGAGTCCCCATCCCTGGAGGTGTTTAAAAGGAGACTGGATGGGGTGTTTAGTGCCATGGTCTAGTTGATTGGATAGGGCTGGGTGATAGGTTGGGCTGGATGAGCTTGGAGGTCTCTTCCAACCTGTCTGACTCTATGATTCTATGATTCTGTGATTCTGTGATCCAGACAGGGCTGGAAAGGCTCCAGAGAAGGAGACTCCACAACCTTTCTGGGCAGCCTGTGCCAGGGCTCTGTCACCCTTACAGTCAAGAAGTTCTTCCTTATGTTGAGGTGCAACTTCCTGTGGTGGAGTTTCCATCCATTACCCCTTGTCCTATCCCAGGGAGCAAATGAGAAGAGTTTGTCCCCTTTCTCTTGACCCCCAGCCCTCATCTGTTTATAAACATTAATTAGATCCCCTCTCAGTCTTCTCTTCATCAGACCAAGAGTCCCCAGTTCCCTCAGCCTCTCCTCACAGGGCAGTGCTCCAGTCCCTTCATCATCTTCGTAGCCCTCCATTAGACTCTCTCCAGTAGATCCCTGTCCCTCCTGAACTGGGAACTCCCAAACTGAACACAATATTGCAGGTGAAGTCTCGCCAGGGCAGAGCAGAGTGGCAGGAGAACCTCCCTCGATCTGCTGGACACACTCTTCTTAATGGCCTCCAGGATCCCCTTGGCCCTCTTGGCCACAGGGGCACATTGCTGCCCCATGCAGAACTTGGTGTCCCCCAGGACAGCAATCTTCAGCAGCAATGGACAGCCCTTAGGGCACTGAGGGCAGGAGTAAGTCAGAGCACTGTTTTCACTGAAACGCTTCTTGTGTCAGAGAGAAGGAAAACTTCACTGCCCATGCCTTGGCTGGGGAGTTTGGCTAAGGCCTCCTGCATGCCTCTGAAACACTGAAGAGCTTTCTGCACGTCCTGGCTGCTCTGCCAGACCTTGGCCCCTATACAACTGACTTCCAGCATACTTGGAACATAGGCTGACTTTGAGGGTGTTGGTAGGTTGAAAATCTAAGCTGCACTTCTGAAGCTTAAACATAGACTCAGGAATCCAAATTAAGCTTAAAATTTTTTTTTTTTTTTTTTTTTTTTTTTTTTTTTTTTTTTTTTTAAAGCATGCCTTCAGAATCACCCAGAATCACCCAGAATGTCAGGGGCTGGAAGAGACCTCCAAACCTCATTTTTCTTTCAGGAAGAGGATGAGATTAGGAAAAAGGTTCTTTACTGTGAGAGTGGTGGAACACAGGAACAGGTTTCCCAGGCAGGTGCCCATCCCCAGAGATATTCAAGGTGAAATCTGTGCTTGGCTGAAGGCTGAGTGAAATAAATGCTGGAGGGACTGAAAAGTCAAGTCAGGGTTGAGATCACTGAAGACACTGTCTGTACTGTCTGGCAGGTAGTTTCATGTCAGCTTGTTTCACTTACCACAGAATCAGAGGGATTGGAAGGGACCTCCAAAGCTCATCCAGCCCAAGCCCCCTGCCAGAGCAGGAGCACCCACAGCAGACCACACAGGAACACATCCAGGCAGCTCTGGAATATCTCCAGAGAGGGAGACTTCAAAATCCCCCTGGGCAGCCTGGTTCAGTGTTCTGTCACCCTCACGGGGAAAAAATTCCTCCTCATCTTTCCATGGCACTTCCTATGCCTCAACTCCCATCCATTGTCCCTTATCCTGGCACTGGGCATCACCCAGCAGAGCCTGGCTCCAGCCTCTTGGAACTTACCCTTACATCTTTATAACCATCAATGAGTTCCCCCCTCAGGCTCCTGCTCTCCCAGCAGCACAGCCCCAGCTCACTCAGGCTCTCCTCCTAAGGAAGATCTTCCACTCCATCATCTTTGTGGCTCTGCACTGGACTCTCTCAAGCAGTTCTATGTCCCTCTTGAACTGGAGGGCCCAGAACTGGACACAGTACTACAGATGTGGCCTCATCAGGGCAGAGTAGAAGGACAGGAGAACCTCTCTCAACCTACTAACCACAGCCCTTCTAATCCACCCCAGACTGGCATTGGCCCTCCTGGCACAAGAACACACTGCTGGCTCATGGTCAACCTCCCATCCACTAGGACCCCCAAATCCTTTTCCCCTTTTCCGCCTTCCAACAAGTCCGTCCCCAAAGTGATACAGGACTTGGCCTGAAATGGAAGAAGGCATTTGCAATTTTGGCAAGAACTTGTTTCTTGCTGTGTCTCTTCACACAGGCTCTCTTTGTCATCTTGCTTAACCCCTAGGCTGAGCTCTGGAAATCAAGTGCCAAAGCCCTGACTGCAGTTTTTCTGAGGCTGATGTCTTCCAGGTACTCCCTGGCCCTTCTCAGCTCTTACAAGGCAGAAGTGCAGCCCAGCTAAGACAAGGAGTCTCGGCTCAGCTTGGAGCACTCCCTCCCCTGCAGGAGCCAGTGAGGGATGAGTTACAGCCCTTTTGCAGCTACTGCCAGCCTCCTGATGCAGTGCAGGCAGCTGTCTGCTGCATATTTGATTGAGTTCACCAAAGACCTCTGCAAGCTACTCATTTTAGATGGCAGTCCAAAGGGCAAAGGCTCTTTGTCCTGTTTGCAATCCATCCTGCCACTTAAGTATTTCCCCCCATTCTTTAAAGGTCAGAATTAAATGGATATCTCTTTACCACTCCAGACAAATGCTCTGATAAGTGAGTCCTCAGCAGCCGTTGGGATGAATACAGACTGCAGTAAGCATCCTGATAGATGAGATTTTGAAAAGTGTGGGCTTGTGCTTGGAATACAGAAGAGGAGGTGAGTTTCTGATTGTTTGATTTGGTGGGGGTGGCTCTCTTCTAGTTATTGTCTTCTCAACTGAATGAGTACTGACACTGGATAGCCAAGCTGTACAGCACATGGAAATTGGGTATTAAAGGAGTGGGTTAGAAGGGCTGTGGTTAGTAGGTTGAGAGAGGTTCTCCTGTCCCTCCACTCTGCCCTGATGAGGCTGAATCTGGAGAACTGTGTCCAGTTCTGAGCCCCCCAGTTCAAGAAGGACCTCAGGAAACTGCTTGAAAGAGTCTAGCACAGAGCCACAAAGATGCTGAAGGCAGTGGAAGATCTTCCTTAGGAGGAGAGCCTGAGGGAGCTGGGGTTGTGCTGCTGGGAGAGGAGGAGCCTGAGGGGGGACCTCAGGAATGGTTATAAAGATGTGCAGGGTGAATGCCAAGAGGCTGGAGCCAGGCTCTGCTGGGTGATGCCCAGTGCCAGGCCAAGGGGCAATGGGTGGGAGTTGAGGCATAGGAAGTGCCATGGAAACATGAGGAAAATGTTTTCCCTGTTCTGATGACAGAACTCTGAAAGAGGCTGCCCAGGGGAGTTGTGGAGTCTCCCTTCCTGGAGCTATTCAAGACCTGCCTGGATGTGTTCCTGTGTGATCTGCTGTAGGTGCTCCTGCTCTGGCAGGAGGGTTGGACCTGATGATCTTTCAAGGTCCCTTCCAGCCCCTGACATTCTGTGATTCTGTGATTGTTAGTATTCACTAAACAGACATGCTGCCAGCTCGCCAGCTCTCCTGGAAATCTACAGTGAAGCTCTTCCCTGTGGCTGAAGGAGGCTCCAGCTGCCATGCTGACACCAAGAGACAGAGGTGAGGTCAAGGTATCGCTTGGGGCTACCCTGCTTGCTGCAACAACCAAGGCATCTCTGAGGACACTCCTTGCTGGCAGCCAGCAAAGATAGTCCCTGCTGGCTGCTTGTCAGAAGCCACTCAGCAGTGCTGTAGAAAAACTAAAAGCAGTTACATCAACAAGTCAGCAAACCTGTGCCAAATCACAGGCAGGAACCTGGCTGCCCTTCTGCCAGGCTGCCTCAGGTCACTTAGGATTCTGCATGCTGAAAGAAAGAGGAAATCAAATTGAATTTAAAATAAATAAATTAATCAACAAATTACTTTTTTAAAGCCTACAGAACCCCCTCAGTGCTGTAGCAGCTTAAGAGCAAATGCTCTATTTTGGTTCTAGATTATAAAGAGGAGAGAGGAACTTTCTGGACATCCTTTTAAACATGGAGTGAATGAGTAGGGCCTTGGTCATAAAAGGAAAATGATGAAGTCTGCATCATTCATTGGTTTGCTAATTGGTATAAAAAGTCAGTATGTAAACAATTTCCCTCTCTTGACCCTTGGGCTCTGTTGCTGTTCCTTCACCTCTCTGACTCCTCCACATTGTGTACTCACTTTTTGCTGGTAACACCTGAGCCTTGCTGGTTTTCTATCTGGGAGGGAGAGAAGAAAGTGGTGTTGGCCCTTTCTGGGCTTTCTTTATCCAAGGTGGGTGGGGGGGAAGATTTGATTTCATTATCATCTCTAAATTGTATATAATTGTAAATACATCTAAATATACTGTGTAGAAGTGCTTGTAAATTTAGCTTGCTGTCAAAACACAGCTTTATCTTGCTTCCAAGCCATCTGAGCTGGTCTGGTAATTTTTAATTGGGTTTTTTTAATTTTTAATTGAATTTTAAAACCCACCAGAAGTGCATACAATAATTGGCTAAGGCAAACACAAACACACCTGGGCTGTGCTGATAACTAGGGGGGTGGGGGCAATAAAGCTTGCTCAAACTGCTGGCTGTATGCTTCCACAGCAGACCCTGAGATGAAAACCTTTGCCCTTCCTCTCCTTCTTAGCTTGCCCAAGGGCAATAAAGAGGAAAGTTCAACACACCTTTGCTGGAAAACTTCTGCTAGTTGTTATTCTTTCTGTTGGAAAACACTTTTATTTAGTGCTGGATATTGGTGGGTCCCTGCTGTCAGTCTCTGCGCTGAACTCTATGTATTGCATTCTGCTGTATTACAATTGACTGTACTCTGCCATTCCTCATCTTTAGAATAGCAATAAAGCCTTTAAATTAAAGCAATTTCATTTGGGATAGAAAAAAAAAGTAATAAATGCTTGAATGAGCCTCTAAAAGGTCATTCAAGTTGTTTTAAAATAAATATTAAAATCAATGCATGATCCTGACGAATCATGGAATCATAGAATG
This sequence comes from Ramphastos sulfuratus, assembly GCA_013399055.1. Taxonomy (NCBI): domain Eukaryota; kingdom Metazoa; phylum Chordata; class Aves; order Piciformes; family Ramphastidae; genus Ramphastos; species Ramphastos sulfuratus. Next base: position 4,918 of record WBNM01017220.1, on the reverse strand, counting down.
GCCTGGGCTGGAAGGGACCTCCAAAGGTCACAGGATCACAGGCTGACAGGATGTTAGGGGTTGGAAGGGACCTCTGGAGATCTTCCAGTCCAACCCCC
>WBNM01017219.1:0-14009 GCA_013399055.1 Ramphastos sulfuratus | reverse complement strand
GGTGGAGTCACCGTCCCTGGAGGTGTTCAAGGCACGTTTGGACGTGGCACTTGGTGCCATGGTCTAGTCTTGAGGTCTGTGGTAGTGGGTTGGACTTGATGATCTTTGAGGTCTCTTCCAACCTTGCTATACTGTGATACTGTGATACTGTGAAATTTCCCTGAACTGTTTCTGTATTTAATGTAAGTCCATCCTCATTACAGCTTACTTAGTTTTATTTGTAATTTAAAATGTAATGCAATATTCTTATGCACAAAGCCATGATGTTCTGAACAGCAAAATAAATTTACCAGCCTGAGCATTGATTGTCTGAGTTGATTCTACATGACAGCTGAAATATCCAGAGACTTACTTCCCAAGGAATGGAAGATGTTTACTCTCTGTGGGACAAATGTCCTGGTAAATAGATGAGAGAAATAACAGCACAGGCAGAATATGTGTTTCCTTCTACATCAGTCAGAAATAAAGATACCCAGTTACACAGAATGTAAATCTTTAATTTCATTTGCATTTGTGAAGAATAAAGTCAGAACCTTGAATTTTAAGAAAGTCCACTTCCAGTTCTTCAAGTAATTAGTCAACACGAACCTTGTGAGAAATGGCCCTCAGGGGTGGGGCAGCAGAACAGAGATGACAGAACATTAAGGGCACTTTTCATAGAGTGCAAGAGTTCTTGGATCTCACTGTAAGAGAAGGTCAGGTTTGTGGCCACCTGAGGAACCTGAACATATATAAGTCTATGAAACATGATGAGATGCATCCCAGAATCTTAAGGAAACTGGCTGATGTGATTGCTAAGCAGGTCTCCATATTTGAAGTCATGGCAGTCAGGTAAAGTCTACAATGACTGGAAAAATGGAAATACTGCACCTAGTTCTAAAAGACATAGAAAGGAAGGCACTGGGAACTACTGACCTGGTGACCTCACCCCTATGCCTCAGAAGATCATGGAAGAGGTCTTCCTAAAAGCTATGCTAAGGCACATGGAGGGCAGGGAGGTGATTCAAGAAGGCCAGTGTAATTTCACCAAAGGTAAAGTCTTTTGTGAAAGGATAAGAGGTAATGGTTTCAAACTAAAAGAGGGTAGATTTAGGCTAGATACAAAGAAGACATTTTTTATGATGAGAGTGGTGAAACACTGGAACAGGTTTCCCAGAGAGCTGGTAGATGCCCCTTCCCTGGAAACATTGCAGGTCAGGTTGGACGGGGCTCTGAGCAACCTGATGTAGTTAAAGATGTTCCTGCTTAACTGCAGGAGGAGTTGTACCGGATGACCTTTAAAAGTCCCCTCCAACTCACACTATTTTATAATTATATTTCATTATTTAATACAAATGCTATATAAAAATGCATACATTTTATATATAACATAATTTTCTCACTAACCAGTTTAAATCACCCTGCTGATTTTTGTCCACAAACAAAATTTAGTCTTATATATCTGGATAGCGAAATAACTTCTTTTCATAAAAGGGAAATCATAAATATTTGTACCCTTGATTATTGAAATATGAAAACATTTTAAAGCAATAGGCTTCTCCCCTGGCTGCTTCTATATCAAAAAAAGCAAAGAAATAATATTGCATATGAGTATTTTCTGATCTTTCCTCATAGTTTATAAAGCAAACCATTCTTTTTCAGTACAACTGAGGAATACAACACTGTAACTGTGAGCAAATACACTGGACAATTATTACTTTCATTGTAGACAATGTCACATTGACAGTACAACTAGAAAGTTGTACATTAGAATAATAAATGACATTTCAAGCTGTATTTCTGTCCAATCATTAAACAGGTGAAAGCAATTTGCAGTACTGACTAACATCTAAAGACCGAGGTAAAAAATTGGAGCTACTAAATTCATTGGTTTAAACAACTAACAGATACAGGGGAAGAATTTTTTTTTTTTTTTTTATTTTAAATAGAGTTCCAAACTGATACAGACATTCGTGAAGAAAAACTATTTTCAAAACCTCTCATTAGAAATTTCTTTGCTCAAGGACTGACAAAATAACGTCCTTCTTTTGGTGGAAAAAAGAAATAATAAACAGAGCTGGGCTTTAGCATATTTAACAGCCATCTAATTTCACACAATCACATCATTTGAAATATCACTACAAAGAAAGAAGCAATAACGTACACAGAAATGCTCTTTCTTAATTCTCCCTTCTTAAACATCTTTGCTGGTTTCTATCCTCCTCCCCTTTCTTTCTTCACCCTAGCAATGATTTCTGCCTCTCACAGACTTGATTGCTCTGATGACCTCAATCAAAAGACAATTATCCAGTGAGGATGGAAGGTAATTATTCCCATCAAGGAGAGATTGAATGCACCTGAACAGACAGCTGCAGTTCTTCCCAGGATTACATTATTACTACAGAAATTGCCTCCATTAATCTATGATGCATGTCAAATTTATGATAAAAAGTTGATTTGTTTTCAGGACAACTACTTTTCCCATTTGATCCAACATTCACTTTAAGACAAGAGCAACAGTCAGGTTTTAAGTTACTTTAGTATAAAAGTGACAACTGTCAGCAGGCAACCATCTGTTCAGGAGTGTGTATGATATAAAACCAGGACAGAGAATTCAGGCTCCAAATAGATGTTATATAACTCACAGACAGTCAAAAGCACTGGCACTTCAGCTCAAGCCTGCAAAAATCCTGCCATAGGCACAGAACAGGGGACAATAGACATCAGTAAAAGAAAAATGCTAACTCTACAAGACAACTAAGTTTCCTGAGCTTATTTGCTTTCAATCATAGATGAAAAGTCATAGAATCATAGAATTATTAATGTTGGAAAGGACCTCTAGCATCATGAAATCCAACTATAAACCCAAAAGGTTTGATTCTAGAAGGAAAAGGAAATAGAGGAAAAAAAAAATCTAAGTTATTATGAAAGATTTACAGCAATGTCCTGTTTTAGGAGAGGCTGAAAACATACCTGTTCTCAGACTGCTGAGGACTTAGAAGTCCCCACACTTGCAAAGTACACCCCAAACACTGAGCCTTTTCTGGAAATGCTGGGTAAGAGCTTTCATCACTGAAATCAGTCAATATGCTAAAATTTTGTTTTCCTTAGGCAGAGTTACATGACTGAAAAATTGGATTTCTAGTATGAAAATTCAAACTTCAGTGGATTTGGATATACCTCTAGAAGGTATATCTATGTTTATATTTCTATGTTTAGTCTGGAGAAGAGGAGGCTCAGAAGTGTATCACAGTATTACAGTATCACAGTATAGCAAGGTTGGAAGAGACCTCAAAGATCATCAAGTCCAACCCACTACCACAGACCTCATTGCTGTCTACAACTACCTGAAGGGAGGTTGTAGCCAGGTGGGGGTTGGTCTCTTCTCCCAGGCAACCAGCAACAGAACAAGGGGACATAGTCTCAAGTTGTGCCAGGGGAGGTCTAGGCTGGATATTAGGAGGAAGTTCTTCCCAGAGTGATTGGCATTGGAATGGGCTGCCCAGGGAGGTGGTGGAGCCGCCATTGCTGGAGGTGTTGAAGAAAAGCCTGGGTGGGGCATTTGCCATCGTCTAGTTGATTGGGTAGGGCTGGGTGATAGGTTGGACTGGATGATCTTGGAGGTCTCTTCCAATCTGGTTGATTCTATGATTCTATGATAAGCAATCTAGAAGTGATCAGATGCTTTAGAGAATCACAATGGTTGAAACTGGTCCCCCTTAGTGCTGAACTAAAAAAAAAAAGACCATTTCCCTTAGCAATGCATGTATCCTGAAAGGAGTAAAGCACGGAAGGTTGAATCACAATGCATTTTACTCATTTTACTGCTGAACTATAAGGAATTTTAATGGACAATTAGCCAATAAAAATACTGTTTCATTTTATTAGAGGTTATTTTTCTGCATAAGCTACATCTGTAAATCTCACATTTTAATACAAGCAAAATATGTAAAACTTACCATTCTAATGCTAATAAATATTCATAAATCTCAGCAGTAAGGTCACACAATGCAGTGTTAATTAGGCATGTACATGGCATATTTAATTTAGAAACAGTTAATTTTCTATTGTAATTTTACATCCCTTAATTCTTGGAGGTATAGTAGCTAGTCTCATTGACTTACCAGGCTTAAATATTTTTCTTTTCTTTTTTTATTTTTTTTTCCTATAACCTCCTTCTGGGAAATAAAGTCTCCAAGACCATTTACATTTTTATTATCTCTTTTAACATGTAGTCCAAAAGAACCAAATACTTCTAAGCATCTTCCACTTTTCATCGTTGTCTCAATGTTTTCTTTCTGAAGCTCACTCAATATGAGAGAATGGAATAAGAGGTGGGGGAGGGGGGAGAAAAGCTAAGAACAGAAGGGGACAAGTATTTGCCATATCTATTCCAAAATTCTTCTTTTATTTTCTGAAACAGAAAACATACCTGAAGTTCCAACCTCAACATGATAGCTGTTATGTTCAACTAGCTTTGCTCCTGCAGATGTTTTTCTGCTTTCTATTTTTTGTATGTTGCAGAAAGTTTAAAGTCAAAGTTCACCTCCTTATGTCTATTTTATCACTGACTAAACATACAAGTCTTGATTTGACTTCACGTTTTTTTATCACTACTTAGGGCTGAGTGCTGATCTCAGATGCTGTGACCAATATCAGTTCACACATAGAAAACCTCTCTGTTTCCATGAAGAGAACAGCAGAAATGTTTGGAATCTCTAATAACCACTGATTTATTAAGTTTGGGTACATCAGTTATCGATAAAATAACCACAAAACTGTATTTTTCTTCCCATTAAACTTTTGACACGCATATGACTTCTATTCAAATTATCTTTAGATTCACAATTAGTATGGTTAAACCTAACTTTTACAGATTGCTAAATAAATTTCAGCCCACACATTAGTCGTACTCTGATTTAATTATGGTCAAAGTGCATCCAGTTCTGGAGGCCCTGTTACAAGAGGGATGTGGAGATGCTGGAGCAGATGGCCCTGGNAGTCTCTGGGCAGCCTGATCTAGGATAGGGTGTCCTTGCCCATGGCAGGGGGGATGGAACTAGATGATCCTTGTAATCCCTTCCAACCCTGACTGATTCTATGATTCTATGATACTGTGATATATTATATAAAGATGCTAAGAACTCAGGCATATTTTCCTGTACTAGATGTTAGGAATATGCATGAGGGTATTGGAACACTGGAACATGTTGCCTAGGGAAGTGGTTGGTGCCCCATCCCTGGAAATATTCAAGGTGAGGCTTGACAGGGCTCTGTGCAACCTGGTCTAGTTGAGGATGCCCCTGCCTACTGCAGAGGGTGTTGGTACAACTGACCTTTAGAGGTCTCTTCCAACCCAGACTGTCCTATGATTCTATGCCTCTAGATGTAAAACAGCCTTCTGGTAGAGGTAGACTTCTGTTTGGTCTTCTCCCATGTAACATGAGCTCCTCACTGGGGTCATGCAATTCTCATATGCAAAAGTTCTCTAGTCCCTTTGAGTATTTCAGAAAAGACAGGGGAACTAGGAACTGAAGTTGCCTATTGCAAGGCCAAGGAGGCCAAGTGGTCTGGTTTCTGGATTTGCCATACTCTTCAATGAGGAACATCTTGGTTGGTTATCTTAAGATCATTCTTGTCACAGGCTAGATTAAAGAAAAGTGCAAATAAAATAAACTATTCCAAATGTCTAAAACAGCTGATACAGCTACAAAAATAAAATAAAATAAATTAAAAACAAAAAAAAAAAGGAAGAATTTGTTTAATCTACTTTCACTATGATAAAAATAAATCCCTTTATCTAGCGTGTGTGATGCAGACTTCTTTGGCATTCATGGATTTAATTTCCCCCCCATACTTTGCACCCCAGGTTTTATCCTTGAAAGAAAGTGATGTCTTGGTGATACAGACTTGGGTTTAGAATTAATTTCTATTTTTGAAATAGTGGACCAGAGAGATTTTCTAAAATTATTTACTTCTATTTGATTCCACTAATAATAAGCTGACCATCCATCTGAATCAAAATAAGCTTTCTTTCACTTCCTTAGGAACATGAATTACTTCTTAGACCTGATCAGTTCTTATACTTGATAGACAAATTACCCATTCCTTGGCTCACTGAAGTTATAAATTTCCCCTTTCTCTTTGGATGCCTCAAGATGACTTGCTACATTACGCAAGTTGCAGTAGAACCCAGACCCTTGGCTGGTAGCAGCAGTACAATAGTTTCTTCCTCCTCCTCCTTTCCTGACATCACATCTTGACATCATATCTATGGTGACCTCAAGAGAAACTTTTATTCCGAATTGGGTAGAAAGACACTTTTCTAGACAGTTTGCTTGTTCAATTTATTTGCCTGGGAATAAGTTATTAAATCTGATAGAAAGGAGATAGCAGTGTCTGTCTGGGAGGGAGTGAAAAAGGAGTGAAATAATTCCTTATTGCCACAGGGACTACACCCACAGGAGAAATGCTCTCATGTCAGATAACTTCTCCGTATAATCTTGCATGTCTACATTGATGAACTTAGTGGAAACAAATAGCTAAATGGGATAAATGGTTCATTACTGGTTCTTCACAAAGATGCTAACTTAAGCGTAATTAGCCTTTCTCACTTCACAACAGGCCTGGGAATATCAAACCATAGCCCAAATATCCCTCTTAGGAGGATGTTATAACACATAGCCTTTTCATTCAAATCCCTCTTGCAGTTTGCCAGTAAGGATCTCCTCTTTCCTTATCGCTCTTAAGCACTGAGGCAAGCTAGCTTGCAATAAGAAAAGTAATGGCTGCAGCAGCTAATAACCTCTTCCAGAAATAGTGCTGCAAGGGGTTATCAATTTGGAGCAAACAGACAAACTGTGCCCTGGGCCTCTGGATATATCTGCTACTACATCCAGCACTGCATTGACTCACAAAGCTGAATATTCCATTTGTTGCTGTAGAACAGTAACCGAGGTGTCGTGGGTAACCTAAACAACTGAATTAGTCATGGTCATCCTCTACTAATTATGGTTATGGATGAACTGCTTTTGATTCAACAGTTTATTAACATATCCAGAGTACAACATCAACTATGCAGAGACTAACTTGAGGGTAATTCAGAATAAGATGACTTACAAGACAAGTACTTTACCTAGTAGCACCAAACATCAATTTTATATTGATAAGCATGGCTGATAAGAAAATTCTATGGCATGGTGTTATATACATATTTAAATTATATGGTTACCACTCACNCACATTTCTCCTGGTGCAGCCCAGGATCTGGTTGGCTTTCTGGGCTGCAAGTGCACACTGCTGCCTCATGTTGAGCTTCTCATCCACCTGAACCCCCAAGTCCCTCTCCTCAGAGTTGCTCTCCAGCCAGTCACTGCCCAGCCTGTATTTGTGCTTGGGATTGCCTTGACCCAGATGTAGGACCTTGCACTTGGTCTTGTTGAATCCTCATGAGGTTGGCTTGTGCCCACCTCTCCAGCCTGTCCAGGTCCCTCTGGATGCCATCCCTGTCCTCCAGCGTGTCTGCTGCACCACACAGCTTGGTGTTATCAGCAAACTTGCTGAGGCTGCACTCAATGCCTCTGTCCATGGCACTGACAAAGATGTTGAACAAGACATATCCCAGGACTGATCCCTGAGGGGGCTCTGCTTGTCTCTGGCCTCCACTTGGACATGGAGCCATTGAGAGCCACTCTATGGGTGCAGCCATCAAGCCAGCTCTTTATCCATCTAGGGGTCCACCCATCAAACCCATGTCTCACCAGCTTGGAGACTAGGAGGTGGTGTGGGACAGTGTTGAAGGCTTTGCTCAGGTCCAGGTAAATGAAATCAGTTGCTCGCCCCTCATCTATTAATGTTGTGACCTGTTCATAGAAGGCCACCAGTTTTGCCAGGCATATATGCCTTATAAAAGATTTACCTGCATCTTTAAAGGTTTATGCACTTAAATGTCCAGAGTTCATAAATAATTTCAAATGAGAACCTCTTAATATGAAAAAAAGCAAAAAATAATAATAAATCACATCATTAGTTCCAAATTCCCATTTCATGTCTTAGTTTTGTTTCTGATCACTACTAACTAGACATAGATAAATGGAAAAAGACAAAAATAACAAGATGAGGAAAACATGACAGCAGGTCAGCTCTAATGCATTTATAGAAATTAATAAGAGAAATGCGAACTTTCTTCAGTGCTTTGTGTATTAACATGCATATTCTTTGGGGACTGTAATGGGAGACTTCTAAAATATATGATTCTGCTTCATATTCATTGCTTTTATAACAATAAACAGTGATGAATGACTGTAAATACCTATTGCAGAAGTGGTTGAGAAGTAAATATAATGAATACACCAAGGAGGTATATTTTAAAGCCAGTACGTGATTGTAGTATGCACAAAGCCAATTATATAAGTAATATTCACATCACTCATGCTCTGTTTTGCAGATCAGCACACATATTAAAGTTTCAGTAATGAGAACTTTGCTGATCACTACCCAGGGAGGAAATTTCAAACAACCCTTTTTGAAAAAAAAAAAACAAACAAAAAACCAAGACTAATCCACATACTTTTATAACTTTATTTCCTGTTTTGAAAACTGATAGCCTTGATGAAATTATGGAGGATACAGTACAAAAAGCACAGTTCTTAGAAATATACTAATTCCTTGTTACGGAGACCATCTGTAGCAGGAGATCAATCTTCAGATTCAGTCTCAGCTTAACTCTGAAGAGGCTAATACAGACAGTGAGTACTAAACAGATGGAAGGAAGTGAGGGTTTGACTACCAGACATAATTCACTGGTTTATAGTGATTACGGTTTGCACTTATTTGTTTTCTATAGCTCTGAAGCCATCTAGGAAAGCTAATGAAGACTGGCAGTAGCTGCAGAGCAGCTCACAGCCCAGTTGACCATGGCCTGGCAAGGTCCTCTCTTGTCTCATGTTCCTGACCTACATGGTCTTCTGCCCATCTCCAAGAGCTGTTTTTTTGACCCGGTATGGAAAATAACAACTTTACCAAACATAATGTAATAATTTAACAAAAATAACATAACTTCCAAGTTGTGTAGGAATTAAAAAAAACAACCAAACATATTTCATGCACACAACATGTATTTGGAATGACTTACAGAGTTTGGGCACTCTCCAGTTGCATTAATTCCATTATTGATGTGACTCTGCAACATTCGCCACGTTAAACTCCAAGAAAACTCAACTGAAAGTGAGTAGTTTTCTTCAAGGTTAGTGTGTTAAAATGCCTCAGGAAAAGGGCTGAGGAGTTGAAAGAGAGGTGGCAGGACTGCACACAAGAAGGGAGGGAGAAGGGATGGCAGGTAACCTGAAGCTGAGCTTAGGCTGCAGGGGAGCTCCAGGCTGCAGTGCCACATTTCTGCAGAGGAGAGGACACAGGTAGGACAAAAAGTATTTATCTTTTCTGTGGCTGCATTGAAAATGAGCTTAAGACTTAGATGGCTGAAGAGACTTAGATGGCAAGTAAGTAGATATGTATCATGTCTGCCAATATTTTCTAGGGTTTCCTCGCACCCTTGCAACACCCAAACGCGCTTTCTAGTATCCATCTTGTCAGATATTGTCTTTAACAACTAGAATAGATAAATATACAACGATTTCAAAACTATTCCTTACCACATAACCTAAGTATATCAATGGAAGTCACGAAAAGAATGGATATAAAGTACCCTGAACATGTGGCAGAGAAGGCTGGGTTACTGTAATAGAAAACTCAGCATGCTCTGACACAGTGTGACCCACACTGAAGGACATTGAGCCTCACAAAATGCAGCATCAGGGCATGATACTTCTCACATTTTAAGCTAAGATAAAGAAAATGCAAAGTGCTGTTAGCTTCTTGCAGCATACCTGTACCAGTGCATGTCAAGAGAAAGCTCAGTCTAACAGTCTAAGTGTATGTCATGGTTCACTCATCATATGTGTTGAACAGAATGTGGGAAATCCACATAGAATCATAGAATGGTAAGGTTGGAAGGGACCTCAAAGATCATCTCGTTCCAAACCCCTGCCCTAGGCAGGGACACCTCCCACTAGTACAGGTCACTCAAAGCCTCGTCCAACCTGGCCTTGAACACTGCCCGGGAGGGAGCAGCCACAACCTCCCTGGGCATCCTGTGCCAGTGTCTCACCACTCTCACTGGAAAGAACTTCCTCCTAACATCCAGTTTCAGTCTCCCCTCTTCCAGTTTAAACCCATTGCCCCTTGTCCTGTCATTGCAAGAGACGTTACCTAAATTTATCCCAATAAAGCATCTGAGGAGATTTTCTCTCTGTTTAAATATTTTTCACTAAATTTTGATGAACATCAACATTTAATACTTTTTCAAATTTCTCTGGAGTTGGCCAATGAGTTCTGTTGTTGCTAAGATGGATGATAACATCCTCACCAACAAATGACAAAATCACACAATCCTTACCTCCTAAAAAATACTATCAAGACTCAACATTCCTGCTCTGTTATACTGTCAAATGTATTCTACATTACTGTCACACATTTGTACCCTATAATGAAGTTTGTGGTTCCCATCCTTTAATTCCACATGGAAGAGAAACACAAGACTTCTTTTCCTCTCAGGAAAGGGAAGAAAACAAATAAAACAAACCTATCTGTACTAAACCTGCTTATCATAAACAGGAATGCACTGAGATAACATAAATGAAAGGATTCTATTAAGTATCACGTTTAAGTGATGACTAGTCAGAGAAACCAAATGTGGAGGACTTCAAGACTCAGAGGTTTTCTACTGGCTTAAGACCAGCAGTAAGTTTATGCTGCACTGGTCACTTCTACACACCTCTCTATTTTCCCAAACTTGTTCCCCACATTCGTTTTGATGTTCTCCTTCCCCCACTTTTAGCCTTTCCCTTTGACATCACATAGCTCTTAGGAGCAGGTGTTGATCTGTTGGAAGGTAGGAGGGCCCTGCAGAAGGACCTNGTTGAAGAAAAGCCTGGATGGGGCACTTAGTGCCATGGTCTAGTTGATTGGCTAGGGCTGGGTGGTAGGTTGGACTGGATGATCTTGGAGGTCTCTTCCAACCTGGCTGATTCTGTGATTCTATGATTTCTACAATGTCCTTAAAACTTCCCATACAGGATTTTTACAATCCTATAAACCTCTCAAGTATTCTGAAATAAGTTTGCTCTTACCCATGAGACCCACAACAAACTTGTTTCCTTCATTTTATCAGTTACAAAGCTCTGGCTGAAGCTTTCCAAAGCTATGCTCCCCTAATCCTTTTATTGTCCTGGACTTTGGTATTGTTTTTGTTACCTTCTAATTACTTAAGTTTCTATATCCAAATATGTATTACTTCTCCTGATTCTTAGTATTTTAAGTTGAATTTCCATTAACCAGATGTCAGCCCATCCAGATATCCAGATATCCAGATATCTTTACATTCCAGGTGTCCACATCCCATTTTTTCATCCACATATAATTATTTCAAAGACAGAAACACATTAAGGAGTTTAATGACAACTACCATTTAGTAGCCTCAAGAGTCAGGCTGTGCAGGACTGTAATTTACTTTCTGGATTATTTTCAAATTTACAATGAGCTATTTTTCAAAGTCACTATATATACTGAAACATGGGAGCAATGTGTTTAGACTTCTCTTGTCATCAAGAAGTTTTGTTACTGATATACTGTTGTTCATCACACAAACTAACATTATCAATCTTTCCTTACTTCCAATACAATAACAGAGGGATGGTTTATTAATTGTAAACAACAACAACTTCCCTTCATCTGTGAAGTGGTATAGAGGAGTTCTGGCCCATGACTACTACTGTGTCAGCAACAGAAATTAAACAGCCTTAGTATCAAAGAACACAGCTAGAGAATATTTGGAACTACCCTCTGCAGCCTGCTGCTCTGTAATCTGTTGCTCTAATTCATTGCATTACTTCAATTTCCTGTATTAAGGTGCCTCAATGTAGAGATTTTATGTAGTATATGTTGTAGGAGGTATAAACTGCACTAGCCCACTACAAAGCAAATTATAAAACTCAACAATTATGACAATATTCCTTCCTTTTTTCCTGATAGGACCATATTTCACATGTCAGAAAGAGATGTCAATCTCTTTTCAGTGGTCAGCAGCAATAAGACGAAGAGCAATGGCTACAAATTGGAACATGGAAGGTTTCACCTCAACATGAGAAGAAACTTCTTTACAGTGAGGGTGACAGAGCACTGGAGCAGGCTGCCCAGAGAGGTTGTGGAGTCTCCTTCTCTGGAAACTTTCAAAACCTGCCTGGATGCATTCCTGAGCAAACTAGCCTAGGGGATCCTGCCTTGGCAGGGAGGTTGGACTTGATGATCTCTGGAGGATCCTTCCAACCTCTAATGTTCTGTGATTCCATGATTCCTGAAGGTCCCCTTCAGATATTGAAATGCAGCTACAAGGTCTTCCTCTTTGATTTTCCAAAAGGGAAGCAATTCATATGCAAACATATCTAACCTACTGTGCTTGCAAGTCCCTGGTCCAGTCCAATAGGCTTAAAATGCACTGTTTTTTTGTTCGTTTGGTTTTTTTTAATTTTTATTTTTTATTTAAGGTAAATAAAACATTTACAGAAGTGATGTCAGAAAAATATCAGTATTTCTACGGGCCACAGTGTTATTGATATTCTTTGTATTGCACGGTAATGAACATAGATTCAGAGGTTAATGATTTAACACTCTCTAGTAGAATGCAACCCAAACAGTGATGCGGAAAAAGCTAAAAGCCTGAGTTTTTGCAGGTAACACAGTGTGGTGGTTATGAGTCAATATTCTAGCCCACTTTTAAATTATAAACAAGAAATAGGAACTTTCTGGTCTTATTCGAATAAAAGATAAATAAAGAATTGTATTGGACAGAGAAGAGCAACAATAGATAAGTCTATATCATTCCTTTTGTTTGTTGGTTGAGGATAAAGCATGCTGCACAGACTCTTCTCTCTCTTTTTTGCTCCTCTCCTCTGCAGTTCTGCTTTGCATAGTGTCTTATCTCTGTCCTGACCTTCTCGCTCGTGCAAACTGTCTGGGAGGTAACGGGAGAAGGAGAGAATGGGGGAGGAGGAGGAAGAAAGAGGCTGTTAGAAGCCCCTCTAGGTTTGTCCAGAGGGGTGATTTGGGTCCTTAAGAGAGTCCTTGTGTTGTCTCTACTTTGTAAATAACTGCAAATATATGTAACTATATTTTGTACATATTCATTATATTTTATGCTTTTAGATTTAACTTGCTCCAAGTAGATTGATTCATTTTGCTTCGAAACCTTCTAAGCTAGTCTGGTGATTTTATTTTGGGGGGTAATTTTAACCCTACCACACAGAGAATTCTGATTTTCCATGTGGGGATAATATTTCACCATCAGTGTAAAAAGTTCATAGTATAATTAAAAAAAAACAAAAAAACCCCACACATCCCCCCCCAAAAAACCCAAAACCAAACCAAAACCAAACCCCAAACAACAACAGAAAAAGAATAATTGATTCCAAGTTCTATAAGGCAAACTTCATCCTTGTCTTTCTTACATTAAAGTTGAGTCACTCTGAACAAATTAAGTCTGAGGAGTATGAGTGTCTCCAGCTCTTTAAGTGACATGCCCTCAAGGAAATATGCCTCATCATTTCTCACTAGACAAAATCTTTGAGAGTTTTCAAGGACAGCTCCAAAAAGAGCTTGTTCCAATATTCTAGCCCAAAGGCACAGAGCACTATGGATAAGTTTTTGTCCATTGTCATCTTTGAATATTTCAGGAATTAAAATGGCTATATAAATGTGAAGTCTCAACTATTTCACTATGAGGCATTACTAGTCTACACTTTTTACGAATGATCCAAAATTAATAATCAATATTATTTTTTATATCCAGGCAAAGATTGTTAATAACTATGAAAGTTGTTTATTAAAATTAAATCTTGCAAGAAAACATATTTACAAGGTTTGAAACATATGGTCTGGAAATTTATACACAATTATACAAAACTGGAACACTGTAAGAG
>WBNM01017218.1:59508-132409 GCA_013399055.1 Ramphastos sulfuratus | reverse complement strand
AATCCCCTCCCTTGCCCTGCTGCCCACACTGCTCTTACTGCAGCCCAGCACACAGTTGCTGTCTGGGCTGCACTCACACTGCAACCTCAGGTTGAGCTTTTCATCACCCCAGACCCCAAGGTCCTTTTCCTCAGGGCTGCTCAAATTGGAAGCAGTATTGCTTTATGTGGCTTTCAGAATGCAAAGGTGAAACCTAACAGATTGGCTTTGTTTGAACGAAGAAAAAAAAAATAGTACATACCTTTCCAAGTCAGGTAACAAAGTAAATTTTAAAATAATATTAATATTTATTAATATTAATAACTTGGAGGCTTTAGAGTGAATAATGATTCCCTTATTACAGGACAGAGCTCTCTAAAGATCTCCAAACACTTTATAAATATTAATGAATGATGACAGTTTTGTAACAAATGTAGTAAGTAGCAATTTTCCATCCTACAGAAGAAGAAGAAACTATGTCACAATCTGTTTTAAACAAGTAGGTAGGAAACAAAAAAGGAACCAAATGTGATTCCCTTCTGCACTACAAAGATCATTCAACCTTTCATATTTGTTATTGAGCAGCATGTTGCCTCGATCTTGAGCCTCTTGTGCCTGCACCATTCTTAGAAAGCCTTCTGACGGAAGTAAAAAAAGAATATCAGGTAGGTTTTTTTGGGTTTTTTTTAACATGTCTTATGTAGAAGAAAAACACAGAATCACAGCATCACATGCTGTGATTATGACATCCTGGTCACCAAGCTGGAAAAACATGGACTTCATGGGTGGAGCACTGCTGGATAAGGAATTGGCTGGATGGTGGCACACAGAGAGTGGTGATCAAGGGCACAATGTCCACCTGCAGACCAGTGCCAAGTGGCTCCCTCAGGGGTCAGTGCTGGCACCAGTGCTGTTTGACATCTCTGTCNTGGATGTTAGGAGGAAGTTGTTTGCAGTGAGGGTGGTGAGACACTGGCACAGGTTGCCCAGGGAGGTTGTGGCTGCTCCCTCCCTGGAGGTGTTCAAGGCCAGGTTGGAAGAGGCCTTGAGTGACCTGTACTAGTGGGAGGTGTCCCTGCCTATGGCAGGGGGTTGGAACTAGATGATCCTTGAGGTCCCTTCCAACCCTGCCATTCTATGATCACAGGGTGCTAAGAATTGGAAGAGACTTCCAGAGACCGTCAGGTCCAACCCCTCCTCTGAAGAAGGATCACCTGGGACAGGCCACAGAGTAATGAATGCATCCAGGTGGCTTTTGAAAGTCTCCAGAGCAGGAGACTCCACAGCCTCTCTGGGCATCACATTCCAGTGCTCCATCACCCTCACTGTAAAGAAGTTTCTCCACATGTTGAGGTGGAACCTCCTGTGTTCTGGCTTATACCAGTTGTTCCTTGTCCTGTCACTGGGCACCACCAAAAAGAGACCATCACCTTCATCCTGACACCCACCCCTCAGATGCTTACAGACATTGATAAGATCCCTTCACAGCTTTCTCTTCAGCTCCAGGTCTCAGTCTTTCCTGAGATGTTCAAGTCCTGCAGTCATCCTAGTAGCTCTCCAATGGACTCTCTCCAGCAGGTTCCTATCTCTCTTGACCTGGGGAACTCAAAACTGGACATGGTATTCCAGGTATGGTCTTACCAGGGCAGAGTACAGGGGGAGGAGAGCCTCCCTAGCCCTGCTGGACACACTTTTCTTAAAGCACCCCAGGATGCCATTGGCTCTATTGGCCACAAGGACCCATTGCTCTCCCATGCAGAACTTGCTGTCCACCAGGACTCCAAGATCTTTCTCCCTGGAGCTGCCTTCCAGCAGCACAACCCCTAATCTGTACTGGTGCCTGATGTTATTGCTCCCCAGGTGCAGGACTCTGCACCTGTCGTTATTAAACCTCATGAGATTCTCCTTGGCCCAGCTCTCCACCTGTCCAGATCTTGCTGGGTGGCAGCACAGCCCGATGGGGTGTCAGCCACCCCTCTAGTTTCATGTCATGAACACACTTGCTGGGGGTCCACTCAATCCCCTCATCCAGGTCATTGATAAAGGTATTGAACAAAACTGAACCCAGAACTGATCCCTGGGGAACAGCACTGGCCACAGGCTTCCAAGTGGACTGCGCTGCTGATTACAGCAATCTGAAGTCTGTTCTTGAGCCAGGTACCAACTCACCTCAGCATTCAGTCATCTAACCTACTTTGCTTGAATTGTATTTAAAACACTTCATTGGAGATAACCACATTGGGTGGTCATTAATGAGGAGAAGATGGAAAAAATGAGTAGCCTTGGCTACTCAAAGGATCTCCAAACTTTAGTGTGTTCCTGTAACATAGGTGTTTATATTAAAGGTATATGCATAGGAAATAATGAAAATTACCATTTCTAAGTTACCTTCACACAGATCTGTATTTCAGTTTTGCTGCATGCTAATATGCTTGCTACCACACGTTTTGTTCAGTGTGCAAACTAGGTATTTTTAACCAAATGTATTCAGAGATGCTATTATATAACACTTGGAGAAAGGGTAACTCATTAAAAAATCCAAGTGTCAAAACACCCAGAAAATTCCCACTCTAATTCTTGATGTGACTTTTGGGACAGTATATTCTGTTGACAACAAAATGCAGCTTAGATTCAGCTGTTCACAAACTGGTGTTTGCTGTCTGCAAATCTGGGTATGTATTCTGTGGAGTTTGGGAAGGGAATCACAAAATCACAGAATGTTAGGGGCTGGAAGGGACCTCGAAAGAGTATCCAGTCCCCCCTGCCAGAGCACGACCACCTGTACCAGATCACACAGGAATGCATCCAGGTGGGCTTTAAATATCTCCAGAGAGGGAGACTCCACAGCCCCCCTGGGCAGCCTGTGCCAGGGCTCTGTCACCTTCACAGGGAAAAAATTCCTCCTCATGTTTAAATGAAACTTCCTATGCCTCAGCTTCCACCCAGTGCCCCTTGTGCTGTCACTGGGCATCACCCAGCAGAGCCTGGCTCCAGCCTCCTGCCACTCGCCTTTACATATTGATCCCCATTGCTGAGGTCACCTCTCAGGCTCCTCTCCTCCCAGCAGCACAGCCTCAGCTCCCTCAGGCTCTCCTCCTACCAGAGCTGTTTCATTCCCTTCAGCATCTTTGTGGCTCTGTGCTGGACTCTCCCAAGCAGTTCTATGTCCCTCTTGAACTGGGGGGCCCAGAACTGGACACAGTGCTCTAGATGTGACCTCACCGGGGCAAAGCAGAGGGGCAGGAGAACCTCTCTCGACCTACTAACCACAGCCCCTCCGATACACCCCAGAGTGGCACTGGCCTTCCTGGCCAGAAGTGCACTTGGCTGGCTCATGGTCACCCTCCCATCAACTAGGAAGGGGAAAAAAACAGATCTACAATCAGATGGTCTTACAGTTCAAGAAAGTGAGACTTCTGATCAGTTCATGAAACTTGACAAGTCTGCACATGAAAGATCTGGATTTGGGCTGGGGTTGAGAATGTGTAAGCAGACAGGGTGGGAACGATTTGTACATGCTGAAGGTCCAAGTTAGGTTCCTCCAAATACTTACAAATGCTCACCTTTTCAAGGCCAGAAGAGACACTTACAATAAATTCCTCTTTCTCTTGGAATACTGCAAAGCAGAGAATTAAATATCCTTATTACAGCAGCTAAGCTGTAACTTTTTAAAGAAACAACAACGGAGTAAGAGAATAGTTTCCATTTAAATGCAATGGAAAGTAGAAACCTGACTCAGTCACTCAGTGTTTCTCCAGAAAGGATTGCCTTGTCTCCAGAAAGGATTGCCTTGTCTCCAGAAAAGCCAGAGAAACACCACAAGGAATCAGGCTGGGAAGTTCAGTCACCTGGCTGGAGGACCTTATGTGCCAAGCAGTTTTTCAGGTCTTCAGTAGACAAACCTGCAAGAAGCAGGCTGCAATGGAGTTGTAATGAGAGGTGGGAAGATTGCCATGGTGCTAAGCAATAAGCCTGTGGAGTGGGGGCAGTGTGGAGATGCCTGAGGACACCACTGAGATACTTCTGTGGGGAAGCCTGGACAGAGAGGCCAGGGGGCCACAGTCTGAGCTACACTGCCTCTGGGCAGTGGCCTCTGAAAGAAACTCCCCAGGCAGCTGCAGCTAGATTTCATCTCAGGAAAAAGAACTTTCTCACTCAGAAAGCAAGTCTATGGATAAACTAAAATGCACCTAATGTGGCTATTTCAGGATGTAAAAATAAGAGATACATTTCTCAGCAGTTTAGATGTATGCCAAGGCTGCTGGAATCCATCAGCTTTCTCAGATACAACATTCTTGTCTGTAGCTCAGCCTCTTTCTGGGAGAAAGACTCTGCTGCATGAAAAGGGAACTCTCATCTCATCGAGCTCACCATTCAGTGAGATTCTCCTCTTTTTGAACTCCCAATAATGCCAAGGAGTCCAAGTCCTGCCCTCGCATAAGCTGCCAGACTTTTTCAAGTGCCTCCTATGACCAGTTCTCACAATGTCATCACAAAAACTGGCAGACATCTGTTACCAGAAAACTTCACTTTTGCCAGCTCACTCGTCAGTAGGAGGTAACTTGCTGTCATGTACAATGGCAGTAACACTTCACTCAAGGATGCACTGCTACAGCCCCTTAACAATATCATTCCAGAGAGGTGGAAGTGGCAAGAGAGAGTAAAAAACTCAAAGATAAGTTTGGAGTCTGGCTAGGACAAGAGCAGAGTTCATCTTCCCAAAGGCAATCAGTCAGCAGTACACTGGCAAATTGCCCTAACTGTTGTAAAATGACACACACAAGAAAATATATTTTTTTCCTAATTATAACCAAGGAGCAGCATTTGGATGTTTTCTAACATTCTTTGGACACTGTTCTTAAAAAAAAGTGCTATAAACTAACATCAAAGAGGAACAAATGAAGAAGGGAAGTGGAAAAAAAAAAAAAAAAAGAAACCCTGGTAATTTTCACTGAAGAAAAAAAATGCCCACAGCTAGAAAACAGAAAAGAAACCCCAAGGAAAAACAAGGGAAAAGAAGTCGGTTGGTATATTTTGTACCATCGTAACTGAGGGGGTGGGGGGTGGGGGAATTTCAAAAGAGCAATTTTCTCCAGCATTTTTATGAGTCAGAAGAGCAGTTATCCCTTTTTCCTGCACAGCTGAGCACTGTCATGGGACACAAGAAAAGCCAGAGGCAAAACCAACACAAAACAAACAATAGCCCAAACCCAACCTTGCTTCCCCCAAAATTCTCTCTGTCTGCACAAGCAACTTACAAACACAAATCCTGTTTTTTTTTACCTCACAGCAAATAGGGTCAGCACAAGATTGTTCTGTGTAAAATCTGTCTTTAATAGAATCCCTAACCTATTTCTTTTTTCCTGAAAAAGGTGAAGAAGAAGAAGAATGGGAAAGGAAGTAAACGAGTATCTGCAAAAGGTGTTAGGACCAAGGATAATACATTAATACAATCTTTTTAGCTGAGGTACAGTCCCATTGAACTCAATACCAAGAAAAAAAAACTGTCCAAAGTTGGAGATAAGTAGATGTGGAGAGATCCAATTATAGAAATGGCCAATTGTGTACCTTTACTTTCCTAGTAAGCAGCTGCTCTGATCTATTTTTAAGGTCTGACTCATCCTTGTTTGCATTTGATTTCTGTATCATCTGGACCACAGAGCATTCTTCTTTGCAGCTGACTTCATTTGGGATTTGATTTTATATTTTTTATTTTCCTTCCTTTTAAAAAACAAACTCCAGAGTTGGAAAGTTTCCATTCAAGTAAGTAAGCAACACATGTAGAAATGATTGTATAGCTGTCAGAGCAAGAATTTTCACAATGGTTCACAGGACAAGTGATGATGTTAGACCTGTTCCAGTGGGAGGTGTCCCTGCCTATGGCAGAGGGTTGGAACTAGATGAGCTTTGAGGTCCCTTCCAACCTTACCATTCTATGATTCTATCTCCTGTCATTAGTAACAGTTTGAAGGTTGACTTCTCCCTTAAGTTCCTAGGGAAAAGAGCCAGACCTGATGTTGGAAAATGGGAACGTACCAGAAAATTATCTGTCTAAACTAAAATCCCAGGATAAGTTTTCAGCCCATAAAGTAGCACAATGAAGACAAAAGCTGGAAAGAAAGTAAAATGTTAATAAGTCTCTGAATTTCAACTTGCATCCTCACAAGATCACTAACTCTGGTGCTCCTTCCCATAAAATGTATTATACCTGCAGTGTTCCATTTCTTTTATACTAGTCCCTTTGGTAACTTTGATAGCTCTCCTTAGCTGTTGCCCTTGATTAATTCAAATTTCCTGGCTAATACATTTCAAAGACAGAAGGAACCTCTAGTAGCATGTAGACACACTCTGAGCAAGGGAAGGGAAAAAAAAAATGCCCTCTATGGTGATCTCTGCAGAGACTGATTTGTGTTTACATCATTAACATGAGAGTTCTCAACCACCACAGTTAGCAACAGTTCAGATTCAGATATTTTGGATGTTAGAAAGATTGGATGTTAGGAAGAAGTTCTTCACCATGAGGGTGGTGAGACACTGGCACAGGTTGCCCAGGGTGGTGGAAGCCTCATCCTTGGAGGTTTCTAAGGCCAGGTTGGATGTGGCTGTGAGCAACCTGCTCTAGTGTGAGGTGTCACTGTCCATGGCAGAGGGGTTGGAATTGGATGATTTCTCAGGTCCCTTCCAGCCCTGAAAATTCTATGATTCAATTCTATGATATTCTAATTGTAATTTAGAAATGAAGAGAGTCTGAGCTGGATATTACTAACTTACCAGTTCTAGGCAAACATTGAAAGATTCAGGCACTTGTCCATTGGCAATGGCACATAAACAACTGATATTTTGGACACTTTGCTGTCCTGCCTATTGCGGAACAGGATTTTTTGCCCGTGTATAATTTCCATACTTTACAAGTAATGATTTGTAGGCATGAAGTAAAACTTAATTTCAAGCAAGAATCCACTTCATCCATCCTACTAATCCCTTCAAATCCTTTTCACTTTTATGTATTCCTAGTCCATGTATGGTTCAGAAATAGGACACTATTAAAAGAAATCCTTTCCTGGTCAGAATCAAGAGTGTGTGAAAAGCTGCTCCTAAGCAGATGGTTATCTGTGAAGTGTTTAAAAATAACAAGGAAGTTAAAAAAGACCAAAAAAAAAAAAAAGAAAGAAAAAAAGAAAAAAAAGGAAGATCAAAAATTTGGATCCTCTAATATTAACTTAAAGTAACTTATGGATGGGCCTATACTTTTTTAAAAAGCAGTTAAGTTTAATTATAAATTAAATATTCTACAATGCATCCCTATCTGACTGTCTGAGGGACTGAAAATATTTTTCTCTAAGATTACCAATTTCCTAAAAATTATGTTTTATCTTCTCCTAAGCTGTGGGGTTTGGAAAAGCAGCATGTGAGATATCTGCTCAGCCTGTCAGATGGCTATTTCAGGGCAGTGTTTTCAGACAGCTCATTAGCTGGGATTGCCATCCTTGTTTCTCATGGATTCAGGACTGGACATTTGGAAAGTTTTTTTCTAGTATGTCACCTGGGACAGAAGTGTCATATGTGTTTTATGAGGAAATCATGAAGATTAGATGTGCTTCATAAAGCCACGTGATACTGCAAGTATACATCAAGTGTGGCTACGTAACACCTCTAACATGTGTGTGCCTGAATGTGCCACAGAGTGCTGGAAAGGACCTCAAAAGGTCATCCAGTCTGTCAGAGCAGCATCACCTAGTGTTACAGGTTTTCAATGTCTCCAGAGAAGGAGACTCCACAACCTCTCTGGGCAGTCTGTTCCAGGGCTCTGTCGTGCTCACAGTGAGAAAGTTTTCCTCAGTTCACATTGAACCTTCTATGCTCCAGCTTGCACTTGTTGCCACATGTTCTTTCGTTGGACATCACTGAGCAGAGCCTGGCTCTGTCCTCCTGACACTGCCCTTCACATCTTTATAAGCATGAATGAGGTCACTCCTCAGGCTCCTCTAAGCTGAAGAGCCCCAGCTTCCCCAACCTTTCCTCATAAGGGAGATGTTCCACTCCATCATCTTTGTGGCTCTGCACCAGACTCTTTCAAGCCACTCCCTGAGGTCCATCTTGAATTCAAGTGCTCAGAACTGGACACAGTATTTCTGATGCAGCCTCCCCAGGGCAGAGCAGAGGAGGAAGAGAACCTCTCTCGACCTACTAACCACACCTCTTACAATCTGCGAACACAGACACATTTCTTCTGCAGCCAGCACAGAGCAGTCACACTGCCTTTCTTACTGTGGCTGTTTCTGTGACTCGTTTAATTAAGGTCAAGAATAACATTGCGCACACAGTGATTACAAAAAAAAGAATTCTTAGTATTAAGCTTCTGAGTTCTTCTTTTATGTACCATCTAAACTGAAAAAAATGTCATGAAATCAGCCACAATTTTTCCCATGACAGGAACAGTGACTGGTAGTCCTTGAAAAAGTCTCCAGCTACACAGGTTTTGTGGAAGAGGTTTGCCAAAATCAGTGCAGTCTGTTGCTATGCAGTGTGCATTTAGTCCATGCGGTCCAAAGTTTGGCTGCATTTGCCACCAGGTCTCAGCTGCTTTTTAGAAGACTGTGGTATTTGGTTTCCCCTTTCTTGCTGATTAGTAAAGCAACCTCTTTATCGTTTGATAGATGTTGATACTTTTAAACTCTCAGGCCCTGATGTGGCAAACATATCCACATGAATGCAATTAATTGAGGTGAAACAAACTGGACCACTTACTGAGAAAAAATATTCATGTACTTAAAAATTTGATGAATACTTCAGCTGTTGAATTGAGCTGAAGAAAATCGCATCAATTTTAAGCAAGAGAACTACTTCAGATAGTATCTTCAACGCCCAGCATTTGCTTAAGAATACACTTGATAACACATCTCATCCCTTCCTGCAGTTCTGCTGCCTCTGTTTATCATGGGACTGAAACTCAAGCACTGCATTTTAGTTTCATAATCTTATGCATAAAGGAAAATGGCATCGCCGATCAGTTTGTAAATAGACATGAACAATTACATTTTCCCCTCTGGAAGCTATGGCTTTCATTATTTTCCCATGTGACCAGAGGACAAAACTTGGCTTCTCTACAAACATGGCAAGAAAAATAAAAACCTCCTGAGTGTTTGGACAAAATATTGCCTTAGACATTGTCATACTGTCTGTTCTGCACTAGGGAGGCTGCATCTGGAGTACTGTCTCCAGTTCTGGGCTCCCCAGCTCAAGAGAGAGAGAGTCAAACAGAGGGCTACAGACCTTATTAGGGACTGGGCTGGAGCATCCTTTTTATGAGGAAAGGCTGAGAGACCTGTTTAGGCTGGTGTTGTGGTAGGCCTAAGCAGGCCAAAATAGGCTTGTACATGTCCTGGCTTGCCCAGGCATGCTTTTCTGCTCTCCCTCCTTCTGTTTTGGGGAGAGCAACTGCGGGAAAGAGGAAAAAGAATCTGGAGCCACTAAGTGTGGGGTCTGTGGCCTGCCCAGACCCTGCAGTAAACAAGGTACACAGGGTTGCCTTGTGCAAGGCTGTGCTCTGCCCTAAAAAGGGTAAAGCAAGCCTATGGTTTCACCTAATATGGTCAGGCTTGGCTAACTGCCATTTGACTGGCTATCCTGTGTCCAAAGGCACATCAGTCTGGGGCTGTATGGATAAAAGGAGATGAGCAGGGAGCGCAGCCTGCGCTTTGCCATTACAAGCTGTGGCTGCTATTATACCTGTGCTCCACTATTGTATCTGCTCTATCTGTGCCCAGACTGCACACTGCAAGACATCTGCCTGCACCTGGAAGCCTCCTGCCCAGATGGAAGCCCTGGAGATACACAGATCATCCAGAGAGCCAGGACCAGGTCAGAGCTTGTCTGCCTCCTTTCCCCAGCACCCAGAAGCCTGGGGAAACTCCAAAGCCTCTAACGGCTACTGACAGCAACCCCACCATGAGCTTCGGGTACTGTCAGATAATAATTTTGTGAGTAAATACCAAAAGCCTCTTGTAATCATTAATTGCCTTCTGCCATCAGCAGAAAGGAGCTCCTTGAGTCCATCTCGTGAGCAAGCAGAGTAACTACCGCAAGCGGTGCACTGACTGCAAAGCCTTCTCTGCCAGTTTAATTGAGTTCAATTCATGTAGGTATTTGCTGGTTATTGCTGGAGCCTATAATAACCTGTATACAGTTTCCATAAATGATGCAAGAACCTGTTATTATTATTAAATTGGTGATAGGGGTGACGCCAGTTCTGAATATTTAATATTAATAAACTATATTAATATTTTTTAAAATATCATCTTGTAGTAATTAATTACCCCTTCCGCTACAGCTGGAGAAGAGAAGAATGAGAGGGGATCTTATCAATGCTGATCAGTAGCTAAAGGGCAGGTGTCAAGAGACTGGGCCAGATTCTTTTCAGTGGTGTCCAGAGGTAGGACAAGGGGCAATGGACACAAACTACAACACCTAGACGTAAGGGAAAACTTCCCTTTGAGGGTGATGGAGCACTGGAAGACTCTGCCCAGAGATGTTGTGGAGACTTCCAAAATCCATCTGGACATGACTCTGCTTTAGCAGAGGAGTTGGATAGGTGATTTCCAGAGGTACCTTCCAACTCCCACCATTCTGTGACCCTGTGATACAGGGCAGACAGAGATTCATTTCAAACTCTGTTGCAAGGCTGGTGGAGTTAAAACATTTAGGTAGGAAGACTGATGATGAATCAGAAAGCAACGCAAGGAGTAAAACAAAGAGAAGGATTAGAACAGAATAGATAAAAGTATAGCTGGACTTTTGCAGAGATGTACAGGTCCACTTTATATGAAAATATTATTGTTACTGTTTCTTGCACGGAGCACCATCTGGTATCGAGGGAACCAGGATGATATCTGTAACAGTTTAGTTTTACAGGTAAATCTCAAAGGTCTTCTTTTCTGTGATGCATTAGTAAAATCAACCCCAAAAAAATTACAGAAAGTCAGAATATTCCCAAAGGCCTGAAATAGAGAACTGCAAAATCAACAAACTTCTGTGGAAGATAAACCAAGTAAATTAATTTGGGACATCTGTAGCTGCAGCCAGTGTGGTAGGAATGGCATGCAGCCTGTCTGATTAACTCCCAAGACTTGCTTGTACCACAGACTCAGGGTAAACCAGTAACATATTAGGTCAGATCCATCCTCAAATGCTCTGAATGTTCTCACAAAATTCTCTTCCACCTTTTCCAGCAGCCAAATCACTGTGGTGCCCTGTGGCCAGGGTTTGCATTGTGGTTCTGCCCTGACAGATACAGAACCTGCCCTTCAGGTTTGATTGGAAACTTAAATATCTGTTTTGTTTCAAATCCTCTGAGAAATCTCACTTTATAATGAAGCTAGCGGCAAAAAAACTATCACTTACAGGCTGGCTTCCTCTACAAAAGATTTTTTTGGAACAAGCTGTGGTTGCACTGCAGTCCAGCAATTCACTGCTATCTACAGCAGCACTTTGCAACTCCACTGTGAGGAGGCAGGAATCCCATAGGGAACTATTCCTTTTTTTTTTCCAGTATATTTGACAGGTTCAGCTGTTAGTGCTCATTATGGTCATTATGAGCTATTACTGCTCATTATGCTGTTAGGCAGATGACACCTAGATTTACTGAACTAATGGTGATGGGAGTGGAAGAACCTTTTTCTTTAGATACATGAGTGATCAAAAAGGAGAGCTAAAAATCTTTGAGATAAGAGGTAGAGACAGAGGTATTGAAAGAAACAGAAGGCTCTGAAACTCAAAACAATGATATTAGATGGTGTGTGCCACCCAGCACCATGTGTACACGTCCCTGGTACATTCACCTCCCTCTGTTTTTCTCTCTACTAAGCTCTGGAAACCATGTAGAAACTTCTAGAAACAACAATGAATCTAAGCTAATTATAAGAATAATTCCAATATTACTAGAAACAACACTGACTCTAAGCTAATTAGAAGAATAATTCCAATATTACTTTTCTATTTTCTCTGTGCCATCCCTCATGCGATGACACATTTCACTTTGGTGACTTACTTTACTGATACAATTCCAGATAGCCTTAGGCATTACAATTTAATTATTATTTAAAGCAAAAATAGAAATAATGGCATAGGCACTTTCTGAAAATACTATCAAGAGGTATATAGCAACAGGACTGTCTGGAAAAAAAGTGTTCAACTGCATATTTGCTTTGTCTGCTGTTAATACAAATTATACAAATTCAGTCTGGAAAAAAATTTGCAAGAAAGGAGTAACAAACATTATTTGTCTCATCAAAACTTACAAGAAAGTGCTCAACAGGTTAAACTGTTTCAATAACACTTAAAACCACTGTGTTTTGTTGTTCGTTTGTTTTTTTTTTCCCCAACCATCATTATTTGCTTTTTAAAGATTTAGATTAGTTATTCAGAGGAGGGGAAATACATGGCTAGCTATAATATTTGATCTGGTTTCACTGGAAATTAAGCTTTATTATGTGGAGGACAAGGGAATAAACATAACTTCCTGCAAAATAAATGGATTAAAATGCCAATCTTTAATTTCTCTTCCATTACTACTCCAAATGTAAACATACAGCACGTTCTGGCTTTCACATCTACACAGGTCCTTTATTACCTTCCCTGTGTGTCACACAATTCAACACAGCACTCGAGCTCCTTGACAAGAAACCCTAGAATAGAGTCTCTGAGGATGCACTGTACAGCAATAGCTTTAAGTATTATGCACTCACTAGTGTAAAGTGCCTAGTATAAGCTGGAGGATCAAGGCAAAGGAAATGCCATTGCTACCTGCTATTTGGTGTAGAACACGAAAGAAGCAAGTAATAATCTTTCCCCTCATGGTTTCCACTCAGCTGTGTACAGGCAGGCTGCGAGGCCAATGTTCACTGGCTGGGAAACAAAATAAATGCCATCAGGATGAAAGTATGGAGCGAGGTGCATTAATCTGCCTGTTGCGTCCCAGAAACCAAATATTTGGACTGTACATAGCTATAGTGTTGAAGTGTCAGAGTCGTAAGCCCCATTTATCTCTCTGTAATGAATCAAAGAGAACGTCATTAGTGAATTGGTTGGGTATAATTAACAAATGGATAAATAATACGCAGTGGCATTTGTTTAATCTAGAGTAATTTTAACAATCTGCTAAATCTGTTAATTTCACAATTTCCAGTATTGTCTCTTTTGCTGAGAAAGAATCGCAAAGGGCACTAAAAACCTTCTTTTCAGATAAAACAAGCCAAAACAGCCTGTCACAACGCTGTGATACAAGGTGCCAGCTCAAACTTATGGTGTGTCAGTACTTGCCTGCTGGCCAAATTTTCACTCGTGGCAGTCTCTGGGGAAAGAAATGTAACTGAATATGCATATCCTTCAACCTCTAACGCATCAGAACGGAGCCATTCTGTCACTAACAACAGCTTGTATCAGCTTTAGGTTGGTATCATCACGACAGGAGCAATCTAACAGTTAAATAAATATAAATAAATACACATTCTGGCTTCATTTCCTAATTTTTAATGAAGGAATTATCTGAGTAGCTTTTTGTTCTTGACTGAACATTGTCTGATGGCTAATCCTGCACCAACAAATATAATCTAGTGCTTTCCTTATGATGGAGAATTATATTGCCAGCTGCCATGAACACGGTGGACAATTACATCACATTATAAACATGGGGCTTGATCCAACACAATTAAAATTAACGAGTTTTTTATTGCCTGAAATTTGCTAGAATCGAGGTCATCGTTAGCAGATATGGTCAGAGTTTTAAAAGTAGTCTAGGCACTTGCGATCTATCTGTTCATAGATAATCTTGCAACTCCCTTGCACATCAACAAGTCAGTATGGGTGTAGTTTTAACTGAAAAAAATTGTTTCCAAGGATCAGTATTTTTTCTCTAAAGAGACTTTTTTTACTACTGTGAACCAATTAAATACTAGAAAGACTTTATCAAGACAATCAAGAACAGGAGAATAATTTTCCAGTAAGTGTCTTTAGAATTACTTATTTTACAATTGATGTGCAAAGTAGGTGTAGACAGGTGGGAAGCAAACTTTCTCTGCACTCAGAATCAAGCAGGAGAGATGTTTCTTTTTCCAGTTTCTTAAGAGCACACTTCTACCATTTTCTTTATTCTGTTCTCCACGATTCAGATGCTCTAAACATCTATTCTATGTTCATTTCATACAGAAAGCAACCCAACCACAATCAGTAGCACTATCCATGTTTGGACTTAATTAGGAACAACAGAAATAATCAGCAGTTATAAAATCACAAAAAATAGTTTGGCCACAATGCCCAGGCACGTGGAAAGGAAACATCAGACCCATAAAGGCTTTACATTTTCTACAGTACTCTGTTTATTATGCTCTCCAGAAAAACTTCCTTCTACCTCAGATTGTCCTTTTGCTTCAAACTGATAGGAAACTGTGGTACAGTCATTGTGATACTGTCACTGATACCTCTTTGCTGTTGTGCTATTACAAGTGAGAGAAAAACTTAGCATAAAAAAAAACCTTTCAAAGCTTTTACTCAGGTGCTGTTGGAGAAGGATACTGAGGTTAACCACACCATCTGGAATGTGACAATGCCCTGTGTGTTAAGGGATGCTGGATGAGCGCTGGCCTCAACCGGGAGTGATGTGCAAATGGCACAGCCTCAGTTCTGAGAGCATGCTTAATCGTGTCTGCAAAGCACAAGTGACACTAAGAGGCTTGAGAGGAAGTAGAAATCTTCNTTCTGTGATTCTATGATCTTTTGAAGGGATGAACGAGTAGGAGAAAATGGAAAATACAATGTGAGGAGAACAGCTGGGTATGGTAGGAAACATAATTTTGTCTAACTGAATTAAAACAAGCATTGAAGGATTTTTTTTTTTTAAGTTATCACATAATCCACAATTTCATTCCAGATTTTAAGTAACTTTATATACTTATTAGTATTTTCATGATTCCCAGAGCTGCTCAGTATTTGATATAAATCCATTTCTGCAGTGCTATGTCTTACTTATCACAGTACTTTTAAGAAAATATTCAATAAACACATCTAAAGTTGCTTTAAATTGCTAAACCACTATGTTCTCCCTTTCCTTCCTTTGATGTGCTCCAAGAAAGTTTGCTAGCAAGGTATAAAACAAGGAATTGTGAATGTTGTACTTCAGGGAACAACTGATTGCTTGTCCTACCGAGTGTTAGTGCTGACCCAGGTAGCAATGTTTTATAGTCTGAAGATCAAGGTGCAACTCAGCCATCAAAATCACATTCCAGTTTCTGTTTATTACTCTTAATCTTTCATCTGTGCTTTATCAGCACTGAAAAATACAAATATAAAGCAATATTCAGAATGTCCTGGTTTGGACTTTCTGGACTTATTTCTTGACTGTATTAAGAAGTGATCGTTTAGGTGAGTATTAAGTGTATTAAGGTGAGTGATCCTTATTTCTTGACTGATTTAAGAAGTGCTTTCCTCCTCTTGAAATGCTCCTATCATTAAAATATGTCTTCTGAAAAATGAGTGACTTCATGTAGAAAATACAATTATTTTTTTTTTTTTGCCGTCAAAAAAAAAAAAAAGCTCTTCAGCCTGAAGAAGAGAAGGCTTCCAGGAGACCTTAGAGTAGCCTTCCAATATCTGAAGGGGGCCTACAGAAAGGCTGGGGAGGGACTATTGCCAAGGTCTTGTAATGACAGGACAAGGGGCAATGGGTTTGAACTGGCAGAGGGGAGATTGAAAGTGGATGTTAGGAGGAAGTTGTTTGCAGTGAGGGTGGTGAGACACTGGCACAGGTTGCCCAGGGAGGTTGTGGCTGCTCCCTCCCTGGAGGTGTTCAAGGCCAGGTTGGAGGAGGTCTTGAGTGACCTGTACTAGTGGGAGGTGTCCCTGCCTATGGCAGGGGGTTGGAACTGGATGAGCTTTGAGGTCCCTTCCAACCTTACCATCCTATGATTCTATGATTCTATAAGTATTTCAATTTGTTTGATTCTCCTTAAAGTTATTTTTGTTAAAGAGTTGAGATTAATGAAAACACTTAATGAAATAATGAGGCTTAGCACTAGCATCAGTTTGCATTTTTCATATTCTTTTAAATCTAACATTATTTTAGAAGGATTTTTTTTTTTTAAAGGGAATGCAGCAAATAATGTCAGATATATGTAAACACTCTCAAGGGAAAAAAGAACAAAACCATTTATCAGTTGTATTCTTAGATAAAATTCCCCAAAGATGTCTTTAAGAGAGCCTTCTAGATTCTTCAAGTTGTTAAACACGGCAAGTTTAACCTGCTTTTTGCAACTGCTTCGTTCCAAAGCATTTCACTGCTGGCATTCACTGAGAAGCTGCTATTAAAAGTACCTTCAATCTGCTTTATACATGTCAACTGTGGAAAGCTATTAGCTGTAATTGGCAATTTAATTTTCTTTCTTTTTGCTGCTTTTAGTGTATGATCAGCTTCCAGAAAGTAAGACTTTAGAATTTCACTAACATACCCTAAGCGATGTATTCACCAACGGCAGAGGCAGGTTCTAGTTAAGAAATTGGTCTTCATCAATGCACGATTTTTCGATTCGTGTCAAGAGAAGGGAAAAAAAGTTGTGCTCAGGAATTGCCAAATTGTGTGGAAAAGGAACACTGAGATGAGTGACAGCACAGAGGAAACATCTTGGCATGATGAAAACAAGCGGGAAAAAAATAAGGTGCCATATAGGTCAGTGGTTGGTAGGTTGAACCTAAATAATTGGCATCAAACTAAAACAAGTCAGCATTTCATGAATATAGGTACAGCTTACACTGGATCCCTTCCTAAGAGGAAAAACTGGCAAAGAAGGGAGAAAAAAAAATTAGTCCGTTCACTTATAACTTCCAGTCTTTAGGACTGCTTATAATCAAGGAACTCCTTTCCAGAAAACCCTAGAGCCGGCTGAAAAAGCTACAGCAGGCTTCCTTTAATCTGACCTGTAACCACATGATTCTTCGCCCTTCAATGTTTAATTTCTGGGTAATACTAGGGTAAGTGCAGCATCAACCAAAAGAGCTTGGGAGGCTTAGCTTAAATCTGAAAAAGTTCTGCATCTCTGCTCTGGATGTAAGCCACTGTAAAGTTTACGGGAGACAGATCATTATCTCACTGCCAGACTGTCAAAACACAGCTCCTTTGCTCTGCTGGGATGGCAGAATGAGTAATCCTTTCTGTGCCTGTGGGCCACACTCTGAAACCATAGCAAGTGAAAGTAGATCATATATCTGCTCATGTCAAAAAAAAAAAAAAAAAAGGTAGTAGTGTGATTACTGCTTTGCAGAAAAGCACATTATTTGAGTGGGAGAACTAGGATGGGCTATTCACTCCCTGTCCAGTCTATGCAGAGGTAAGGCTTGCACAGAGCAGCAGCAGCCAGCCGTAAGACAAGGAGCAATGGCCACAAACTAGAACATGGAAGGTTTCACTTGAACTTAAGGAGAAATTTCTTTACTTCAAGCCTGACAGAGCACTGGAACAGGCTGCCCAGAAATGCTGTGAAGTCTCCAGTCTCCTCTGGACATTTTCAAAACCCCCTTAGGCATGTTCCTGTGCAACCTGATCCCAGCATACCTGTGTTAGCAGAGGCTCGGACTGGATGATTTTCAGAGGTCCCTTCCAATCCCTACCAATCTGTGATTCTGTGAGTTGAAAGATCAGATAGACATCTAGAAAACAATTCATCTGCCCCCTCAAGTACTTGGTATCCCACTGATGCCTTAAGATCACAGAATCACAGTCATGATGTAGAAAGGACCTCCAGAGATTGTTTAATCCACCACCTTCCCTGCCTAAACCATGGTCAGCTGCAGCAGCTCGGTTAAGACTGCATGTAGGCAGAGTTTGAACATTTTCATCCACTGGAGACTCCACAACCACTCTGGGTAACCTTTTCCAGTGTCTGACCACCGTCAGAGTAAATAAGGCTACTGCTGGAATGTCCTGTACGATCAGCCCCATTGCCACTTGTCCTTTTGCTAGACTCTACTAAGAGGAGTCTGTACTGTTGTGATTTTTTGGAAATGTCTTCCTTATTCTACAAAAACTTAAACTGAAGCAAATGGAAACCAAACCCCTTCATGTGCTCATTTTCATGTCCTTTGTCCTCCTCTATGTTGCTTACTTGGCAGTGAGAAGTTAAGAACCGTGTCCTGAATATGTTTCTGCTGGGTTCTGCAACTTCGCAGGATGACTTCAACAAGCAACTATTAACACACATTGATCTTCCCAACTAATTTTGTTTCTTTCAGAGTGAGATTGATTATCTTTACTTAACTTGTGCAGATCTCCAAGGAGGATACACTGAGGAACCACAGAGAATGTGATGGAAAAAGCTTTTAAAGAACTCAAAAGTTTTAGCATCAAAAGACCGACTAAGTGCTTGTGTACATGAAAAGTGAAGTCTCATGACAAAAGCTCTCCCCTGTATAGTCAGACAAAGGAACTTGGTTTATCTATTTCCATCATCCAAATGTCAGCATTCAGTCCTTAATGGAAAATAAATCTACCTGGGCTCATTTTTCAAAATTGTTTTGTTGGAGTGTTGTAAAAGAGCCGTATAAAAGCAGAAAAAGCTCCACATTCTATCACTCCAATATTGAAAATCCATCCAGACTCATTCTGGAACATTGTGAAGACTTCAGCAGTGGTGAGCCACAAAGGTGCTTACAAGAATGGGAATAACAGAGAAAAACAAACACAATGGCCCAGTTCTATTTGGTTCTCAGGCAGCAGAAGCAGAATCTCCACCCCTTCCAGAGGCACTGCACCAAGCGGTTCTCCTGTGGATGAAAAATGTAATTGCTGATTCTTTGCCACAAAACACATACAATTTCCTATTTGTGGTTGGTCCTGGTGAAAAGAGATAAGGTTCTAGACAAGGAGATGATTCCTAGGGACAGCTGCTTGCAACTGTTTTGCAAGAGCGTCTACTCTGGTAACCTGGAAGTGGTTACAAGATGCTAATCTGCAAGAGGAGGGCATTTTCCTGAGTCCAGGAGATTACCCGGAGTTTTAGGACTCTCATCTGCATCTATCTTACCCTATAGCCAAAAAATACTGTGGGTTTTATACCTTGCATGTCTGAAGAAGAAAAAAAAAAAAGGTTAAAACTGATTCTAGGTGACACTTCTTCAAAATAATCAGTTCCACTACACCTACTGCATATCCTCCTGTTTGTAAATATGTTTGCATACAGAACTTTCAAAAGAAACTTTTGAAGAAAAACATCTGCTGCCATGACTGAATTTGAACCAGAGATCAAAACACTAGCCATGAAATATTTATGAAATGAAAGCAGCCCAAAACTATATAGAATTTCAAAGGATGGAGAAAAAAACCCCACATTATGTGCTTATGGAGAGGAAAGAAAAGGAAATGTATGCCTCATTTTAAAGCTATTTAAGAAGGTAACTATGAATTTCAAATCGTGATCGTCACTTCCATAACATTCAGTTAGACACAACTGCAAGAATGGAATTTGGGCACCACTGCAGATGTTGAATGTTGTGGTTGCTGAGAAAGGCACATGGTACCTCATTATTTATCAGTAACAGTTTTTAGCACATCTTTTGCTGTAGGAACCCACATTAGAAAAGACATGTGCCAGCAAAGTGCATGCTTAGTGAATGCTTTCCTTTTAGAAAGAGAATACATGAAATAGTGAGTAAATTTCCATTTTGTCTCATTAATATACATTCAAGATGCTCCCTCCTTGGAGGTGTTCAAGGACAGGTTGGAGGAGGCCTTGAGTAACCTGTACTAGTGGGAGGTGTCCCTGCCTATGGCAGGGGATTGGAACTAGATGATCCTTGAGGTCCCTTCCAACCTTACCATTCTATGATTCTATGATTAAAGTCTAGGCCACAGAGATTTATAGACAATTCATTTTCTTTAGTGCACATTTCTGAGCAAGGGAAACAACTCCAAATAAATAACACTTGCTATGGTTTTTATTTCTTGAAAAAACATGGTGATAATCCTGGCTCCGCTTGGCTTAAGGATTTTCTTTTGCTCTCTCTCTTCAGATGAAGTAGATAATAATTTGGTTCTGTGGCATTCAACTCTTGGTCCAAGAAAAGAGCTCTTCATACTCAAGTGCCCAGGAGATTTGCAGAGCCAGTAAAACCAAAACCTTTAAACATGTTACAAGTAAAAGGTACTAGTCTGCAAAATTGCCTCAAAAAGTTGTTTCCAGCTGGAGGTGTTCAAGCCCAGGTTGGAGGAGGCCTTGAGTGACCTGTACTAGTGGGAGGTGTCCCTGCCTATGGCAGGGGGTTGGAACTAGATGATCCTTGAGGTCCCTTCCAACCTTACCATTCTATGATTCTATAAGAACCTAATGATAGACAAAATCCAAGTGACGTACATCCAAACAGCTATTCATTGCAACAGGAGAAACTCAACAATGAAATGGTTTGTAAGCTTGGAAGATGCAGGATTTGCAAGCTCCTAAAGTGTTAAAAGAGAAAATATCAATTAATCAGAAAGAAATGGTGAAAAGAAAGTTAATACTCCTTTTACTGTGAACATTTCCCTTTCAGTCCACCATAAATTAGCCTTCCTAGTTAAGGACTCTATAAAAGCCAAAGGAAAATATTTAGAGAATGTTTTTTCAAGAGGCATGCAATAATAAAGTGAGTAATTATAATAGCATTAGGATGCACAGGAGTGTATTTTACAGGGTCATTAATATGGTTCATGTGTAGCTGAAAGCACATGGCCTCTGGCCTCATGCCCCACAGTACACATGGGGCATGCATTAATGGCTCTGTAAAGCACACCCTATTGCGTCTCACTGCTTTACAGCTGAAATGCAAACCCATTTTCAGTGGAGCTAGGGCATTTTGCTGAAGCTGAAAGGAATATTTCAGCCGAAGAAGCAAATCAACTAATGTGCCATAAATTCTAACAAGTAGAGAGGGAAACAAACTTGGATGGAAGAAATTAATTTTCCCCTATGTACCTCACTGAAATCAGCGAGATGATACAGAATCACAGAATTACAGAATATATCTGGTTGGATGAGACCTCAAAGATCACCCAGTCCAATCCTCAACTCGGCCCTCAAAGGTCAACACTAAACCACGTGCCTAAGCACCAGGTTCACAGGCTGCTTGAACTCCTGCAGGGACAGTGACTCCACCACTGCCCTGGGCAGAGCATTCTGATGTTTGAGAACCCTTTCAGTGAAGAAATATTTCCTAGCATCCAGCCTGAACTTCCCCTGGCACCGCTTGAAACCCTTTCCTCTGGTTCTGTCACTTGACACCAAGGAGAAGGGGTTGACTCCTCCTTGCTCCAACCTCCCTTCAGGTAGTAGTAGAGAGCAATGAGGTCTCCTTCAGCCTCCTCTTCTCCAGAGTGAACAGCCCCAGCTCCCTCAGATGCTCCTCTCAAGCCTCAGGTTTTCATGAGCCTCACTGCCCTCCTCGAGCCTTGCTGTCCTTCTCTGGACATGCTCCAGCACCTCAATGTCCTTGACACAAATAAGTGCTTACCAAACTGGCAGGATATTAGAACCTAAGTGAGGAAAACAGGTTAGGGATATGTATGCCTTTCCTCTTTGAAATGATTTGGAGCTTTATGGCACTATGCCTCTTCTATCTTTATATTTTGTACTTCTACACCAAAGACTTCATTCTCAATTACACAAAAGCAAGATTTTTTCCTGCGTACCTATGCCAGTGTAAGTTCCCTCACTGAAATCCTGGTGAAAACTGCTGAGAAAAATTATAATGAATGCAGATTTCAAAAAAATCAAATATTCAAGAGCTGACAGAAAAGCATAGGAAAAAAAAATAACTTGTGGAACCTGTATAATTCTCGAATGTTTAGTGAGTCTCCCAGAGAAAGGCTGCTCACTTCTTTTTGATTCTGATTCATTACAATCTTGAAACAAAAAAAAAGAGTGGAAAATTACTGCAGAACAATGAAAAGCTCCAATAAGATTTATTTCTGTCTTGCTTCTCATTTAGAGCAACAATAAACCTCCTGAAACATGGAGAATATATTTCAAATATTTAATTAAGATACATAAGTAATTTTTTTTAACTATCTTTAGCTTGCAACATGTACAACACAAGAGATATTCAAAATACTTCTACAAATATGTTAGTATCTATTATTTATAGTGGCTTGAAGGCAATTTTCATACTTTGCTTAATGGGGATGTTAACCAATATACATCATTTCCTGTGGCCTTTCATGGGCCTTCATCTAGCAGTTTTTCATGTAATAATGTATTCAAACTCAGCTTTCACCAAAACAATATTTATTTGCTAGTACATCGTGGGGTGTCAGAAATCACTATATCAAATGTCGCAATCTTCTATATATTCTCTGTTGAAAAGTAATGCAAATTGCTACATTTTACTGTAGTATTTTCTATGTTGGCTAAAGCAGGCACTTACACATGGATCACACAGTAAATGGATGAAAAAAACTAGGACTTTCTCTCGCCAGTACTGCTGCCACAGGAGTTTTGTCCTCTACATCTATTGTTCCCATTACTCTTTTGAACCGTTAAAAACCGCTGTTACAACCTTAAAATACAGATCTTGCTCAACTGGTGTCAAAAATATCCTGAGGTATCAGATCAAAGAAGTATCAGAACAGTATTTGAGCTAGTACCTATATATGTAAACTAATTTGCACACGAACAAACATAAACCAAGCAATTTCATGCACTTGAAATGTGTGAAAAATGAGAGCAACATTTGCAATGGAAATCCCTGTCAAGTTATCTCTTGCTTCCAAAGCCCCACAGTATACAGATTGATTTAAGTTTCAGAAAACTTGGGACTATTTTAATACATGTAATTAAATGCAGTGAATTGGGAATTCAGAAATATGCTCTCTACTTATCCTACTACTTCTATCAGAAGTGCCAAAAGAATCTTCATCTGATTTTTTTCTGGGCATGAACTACTCAGGAGTGAAAAGTGCCCGGCTCACCAAGGCTAGGCACAGATCTAACCCAGATGCTAAGCAGTAGCTTATTTCTTAATGTAGTCCTGTCTTGACTGAAAATCAGAATACTGGAAACTCAGAGGGTTATTTCAGTGTTGGAAGGCCCTGCATTTATCACCACCTCTTGGT
Source organism: Ramphastos sulfuratus (assembly GCA_013399055.1). Taxonomy (NCBI): domain Eukaryota; kingdom Metazoa; phylum Chordata; class Aves; order Piciformes; family Ramphastidae; genus Ramphastos; species Ramphastos sulfuratus. Next base: position 109,308 of record WBNM01017218.1, on the reverse strand, counting down.
TTGCAGTCAAATACATCCTATCCTGGGAAGTTTGGCATTCTGGAAAAGGCAGAGCAGCTACTGATGATGAGGCCAGGTCTGGCTTCCCAACAAGTCTTCCACCAGGAGACAACCAAAGGCTTAGCACAATCCAATGTTTGAGAACCCTTTCAGTGAAGAAACATTTCCTAGCATCCAGCCTGAACCTCCCCTGGTGCAGCTTGAAAGCATTTCCTTTAGTCCTTTAGGACATTGTATGGTGCATAATACAAGTTCTTTTGTATACCTGAAACATTTGTGATACTGTGGATTAGAGGTTTTCTACAGGGTCTGTCATCATGTAAAAGTAATTTGGTCAAATATTACTCAGAGGAAAACGAGGGTGGCTACAGATAGCCAGATCACAGAAATTACAGATAACTTCATGTAGGATAATAGAGTTAAAGACTTCGATTTTTTTTTTCCCAAGGGAGTTAAGATGTCTGTAATTTGTCTTCCATGAACACTTTTTCTTTCCTATTTTGCAAATATTAGCAAGTTGAGGTTTATTATGCTCTCAGAGATAAATCTGCTATTTGGAAAACCTGGAATACTTCTATTACATGATTAAATATTGATCAAGGGAATTTGTCTTACCAAAAAGTACTTTCTCTTGACAGAAAAGACACAAACTGTTCTTTCGCCAAAACGAATAGTTTTAAAGTTTGTTATTTGTTATTTTTCTGTTTACCAAAAACGAAGTGCAGTGACAAATGTTGGAAGAAACCTGTTATTTAAAATGTACCTGTACCAAGATAGAAACCTATTAAATAGCAAACAAAATGATGTCTTCGTGCCCTGGAAAAAAGAAAAAAAACCAAACAAATGTGTGTATCCATCTATCCAAGAAGGTGGATAATGTCAATTTGCTGTGCTAGAAAAAGCACAAATAGAAAAGAAATGGTTCATTTTAAAAGTGCACTATATATTCAGGGTTCCCATTTCATAAATATGTCACCTGCTGTGCACTGCAGTTGACCCTTTAAACATATCTAGTCCTAACCTATTGTTTACCGCCAGTCCGTTTTGTCATTTTGATGGTACAGACTCAAGTGTGGCAATCTTCCTTTCTCTGCTTCACTGCATACATGACTCCCTTTGGCTGGTACCAGCTCACATTAAGAAAAAAAAAAAAAAAAAAAAAAAAAAAAAAAAAAAAAAAAAAAAGCCATGAAAATGTCATTAATTACAGCAGGTTTGAGATCTGAATGTTAATTCTATTAATGGACCTACGAAATTAGGACACTGTAAATCTAGCTGAGCTGTGCTCAGGCCTCCTGCAAACCAGGCTGACCTGAGGTTACCTGCTATATTAAATAAGAATTGTCTAATAGAGTTTTAGAATTCTAAGTGTGTGCTAATCAGACCTTGTGAAGTACACCACCAGAGGGAACAGATAACTGCAGTACGCCTCCCAGCTTATCTTCTTCTATTTATCTAGCATCAAATTCATTTGGAGTGCTTCGTATGAAGAAACAGTGATGCCCAAGGCTAAGGTGAGATCAGATAAAGCCTTCTGGACACCTTCCCTACTTTCCCTACTGCCTAATCCCCAAATGTTAAAATTTCATTCATAAGCATCTTAATATTCTATCTAAAGTCTATCTAAAGGAGACTTGTTATGAAGTTGCCAAGAGTCCCTGAAAGTATTTATGAATTATCATTCTCTGCATGTTCTTCCAATTCAGAAGACTTGAATTAGTAATTTTTGACTGCAGATTCTGATGTGTTTTGCTATTAATCTCCCATCTTTACTTTCGATGTAACGTATTTTTAATTAGGCAATAATATATAATCTTCTGCTCATCTATCACTTTTACTCAAACATATTAGGTAATGGGTACTAGAAAAAAAGGCTCATCAGAGACCCTTTGGTGGAAGAGCAAAGACAGAATAAAATGCCATCTCCTGACAGTACCTTTAAGGTTTCATAAAAAGATAATGGATGTGCTTGTCACTGATGTTAACGATCAAACATTTTCCCACTTTTACTGGATATTAAATTGTGAACTATAAAAGAAAACCTCACAGCCTAAGCAATGTAGGGGGAAAAAACATCTTGCTCCATTTTTCATCTCCTTCGGTATCTAACCAACATATACATTCCACTGTTACTTTGAATACACTTTCTTATTCCACTCTTACACTGAATATGCCCTATGCCATAAGTGGGTGATGCTAACTGTTACTGAAATGAAGAAGCATCTCCCTTCCTTATCTGCAGGAACACAGACAACTCTCCAGAGGCTGTAGAATAGGAATGTGATAGGCTATGCATGTGACACAGGACACTGATTCATCATAACATCTTTATGAAATATGAAAATTTATCTGCAACGAAGCAGTTTTTGAAAGGGTTATTTCTAAATTTGTTATGTGATTTTGAAACACACTTGAAAGATATCCTCTGCTTAATATTTTCAGTACTATTACCATTATGTCAAAATAAACAGAAGAGGAAACCTCCAAGCTATGTGATGGGAGCAATACAAATAATTACCAAAATGACAAATGAGATTAATACTGAAAAAAAACCCAACAAAACAAAACAAACCCCACAGATCTAATTTGAAAAAAAAAAAAACTGGGGGAAAAAAATGGCATCTTACTTTATTTAGAAAGAGAAAAACATAAAAACAAGGCAACACTCTACAGTCAATTACAATAGAATCAGACTCCTGACACAGGCAGGTATGTCCAAGTTGTTCTGAATTATTTTTCATTATAGTATATTCTCATCTCTGTATTCCATCCTGCAAAGGGTTAAATAGATCATTCTTGTGCCATGAAAAGGTTCACCAGGCTACAATTTGGAATTACTAAAGGGAACAAACCCACGTGCATAAAGTTACTCATAAAGGAAAGGTTGTGCGTTAATTTTTGGCTGTTGGGAATGTGCAACGTTTTGGTGACTGATAGATGGATAATGACAGAAATGCCACTGGGCTTGGCACGGATTGCTCAATGCTTACTGCTAGGCTTAATCCTTATATTTCACCTACCTCTGCAGCCAGCAAGATACCACCAGTTGGTATGATTTGACACAGAAGCAATATGTACATTCAAAAATAATGCATTTCCCTAATGTATCCTGACACACAGCAACAAAACATGTTAAGGCTTAATTAGACTCATCTTGCATCACTACATCATCCCTAAAGCTCTAACAGTCATTAACCAAAGTAGGAAAGGGCTTTTGTGACAGTATTTTTGCTCTGTTCTGTTCTCACCATTCTGAGTTATATTTTCACATAAATGTTGCAAACCAACACACTGCTGAAAATTTGAGATTTGGGATGGAAAACACAACAGTCCTCTTCTAGGAGCAGTTCTTCTCAGAAGAAGCTCTGTGCATTAATAGAACTTTTCCAGTACCCTTTTTCCTCATTGTATCATTTCCAATTCTAGGCAGCTAGGCTCTGTTACAAAAGGAAGCACTGTACTTTGGAGCCCCATTGATTTCAGTGCAGTGATTTGGGAAATAATGTACTAGCAAGAATAAGGACATCAGGCCTTTGAGTGTGCTGCAGTGATTTTACTTTCGGCATTAAAATTGTAAAGGGGGCGGGGGGGGGGGGGGGGAAATGAGGTTGCAGAATATTTGGATAGGATTTCTACTCAGTAATCCCAGACAATAGTCTCCAAATAAAGGGTGACAATATAAACACAAGACTAAATGACAGCAAAGATTCCAATACCTACTCAAAAAAGAAAAATTGCTTATAATTAAAGAAAGCATAACCAAGACTCGCTTCTGGGTGTGCTTCTCTTTTGGCATAAATTATGGTCTTACAGTTATAAAACATTTACCTTCCCAGTGCAGATGGTATTTAAAACACCGACTAAAAAAAATACAAATACATTTTTTCCCTTCCTTTTTCTTTATGATCATTTTTTGAACCAGATCCTTGGAATGACAATTAACTATTTCTGTAGAGAAAACCACACTGCCTCTTAAAGAGGTAAAAATGAGGAACTTAATGCAGTGCTTAACCTAAAGATTCCCATGAATCATTCTTCCATTCCCCAGTCCAGTTTGTGAGCTGTGTTTAAAATGTTTCTTTCAGTTCTCTTAAAGTCTTGCCATTGAAAGATAATCAAGAGCACAAAGTATAAATTAATAAAATAAAGAAACGAGCACACAGTATAAAACAGGTCTGTCCTTTCTTTCCCCTCTTGAGAGCAAAAGAGGCTGCAGCTAATGCTGACCCAAAGCATTCTTTTCCAGATAAACCTTCCCTAAGACAGAAGGCAGAAACCAGCACTGGCAGTATTAAATCTGGATCTTAAGCAGACTCCTTGCATAATCCTTTTACATTCCTGTTATGAAATTTAAACGAAAAAGCTCCTGCATTTTACCAGATGGATCTATGTTAAACAAACATTTGAAGTCTCACATTAGCCAAGTTCAAAACCCAAACTTGTCTTTCTATCTGTCCTTCCCTAAAAACAAGGCATAAAAATATGCCTGCACTTACTCCTGTCTCCTGTCCTTCAAGGGTATTAGACTACTCATGTAGCCTTTGTCGCTAGACGAGACTGTTTGCGCAAGCCTTGCATTTAAGCAGAATCTAAAGAAGATATAAATAGTCTGCTTCCAATGGCTTCTTATTCAGTAGTCCTCAATTTTCCAGGGCAAACACTTCTTGTTTCCATCTTATCATTCTCTAAGGAAAGATTCTAACAGACTTCATTCTCAGCCTTGCTTCAAAGCTGAATCAGGAACTCACTGGGGTTTTGTTCGGTTTTTAAATGCGCTTGCTCCGTACTGCTTTAATTTTTATCATTCTTTTCTCTTTACCAAATGGATTTCACCTTCACATTTCTAGTATTTTATTTAGAAGAAAATATTGCATCTCCATAAAATGCAGGCCTTCAAGCAGATTAGTCTATATGGCTTCAATGCTTCGATTCAGAATAAACAGCAAAATAATCTGAATTCCACCAAAAGCTGTCTACTGTGGACTTAATAATAGTACTGTAAGGAATCTAATATCACAGCATAGCCCCTCCTTTTCCATCATGATAGATCTGGATGAAAATGTTGTTGTTGCAGCTCTAAATATTTATTTATCTGGCCTCTTGTTAAGAAATGTCACAGTATGAAACTCAGTGAAATCACAGCCAAACTCCTGGGACTTGCAGAGGTCATCTATGTTAAGACACAAGAAACCCAGATCAACAAAGGTCATATGAAAGTGAGAAGCTAAGACTTTATTTTGTCCCTACATCTTCTCATGTGAAAAAAAACCCCTATATTACTTCTCCCTGTACAGCCAGGCATTTTAGAAAGCAATTAAATGAGATCTAGGGTCTCCCACAGGCAGCAGAGAGTAAAGCCGAACCTCACATCTTTATGGGATATGATCAGGTAAGGCGAGCTGAGAATTTGTCAGCTGTGTGTTTGAAACCCTTCTTTTATTTAATGTGACTGCAAAGGGTAACATTCTGCTGCACAGAGATGATGAACAAGGGTTTTAAACCAGCAGAAGTTAATATCTACTATGATTATGCAAAAGGTTCTGCTTGGAGGCTATCTTGAGACCAGGCAGAAAAAATGCAAACTGTGCATATTCTGTTTTGGGATTACTACTTTGCTTCTACACCACCTCTTTAGTGACATGTCATTATTATTTATTTAATACATAACAGATAGGCACTGTACCAGGTACAAAGTATATGAACAACTTCTACATACAGTGAATGGGTGCATTTATTTTACTAAGAAAACCCTGCAAGCCTGGTACAGGGTTATTGTAGTTAGCTTGAAAGTAATTTCAAGTATTCATACCAATCACTGGATTCTACTGTGAGTTTTAGAGGTTTTAATGTAATAGGTCCCACTTAAAAGCAAATTAGCTCACTGCCCCTCGAGGGTCTGTAAAGACCACAAAGTCCAAAGAACCACAAAAGCAGGAACACAAATGAAATCCTCCTAAGCTCAGTAAGATGTTAGCAATGGGTTACCTCAGGGATCACTGTTAAATTACATGTGGAAAAGTCATTACCATCTGCAAAAGTGAATTAATTTTCATCTTTCGAGCAACTGGCCCTCTCAAACACTGCAGCTACAAGTGATTTAGGAATCAGACTAAATAATTCACAAAAATAAACTGTGCTTTCAGATAATACATACTGTATTACTGGACAGAATACTACTGGCATGTAACATAGACCAGTGCTTGAAATAGCAAAGATGAGAGCGGTGGTGTAAAAGTAAAACGTCGATTAGAAGCACACATTACAGGTTATCAGCTGCTGCATTAGTATGTGCCTAGGACTTGAAATCGCTCCATAAACTGAAAGACAGGAGGAGGGAGAAAAACATACAAAATACCAGAATTTTCTTCCTTAAAGAAGTATACGACAAGTGAAACCTTCAACTGGATACTAAGAAGATAAATGCAGCAAAAAACTGTTAGAGGCTTTCTGAAAATGATTCAGTCCCTCATAAAACACAATTCTAGCAGACTGTTAAGCCAAAAAATATCCCCTCCCTCCAAAATTCAGGTGTATTCAGATGTCAAATTTTAACAAAAATGAAACCACTGCAAGAAAATTACCCAGATGAGCAAATCAGAGGTGACAAATTTGTGGGTCGTGCTAAACGAATTCAAGACACAAAGAACAAGAGCGCAGATGAAATGAAACAGTCACACGAAAGAAGACCCAGAGTAGCAGGTACTGCTAATGGCCATGAACTGAAAAGCAAGCTGACTGGTCTTCAGAACCAGCTCACTGCTGTGAGTGACACCTGGCCTACCCTTGGCTTCAGACACAACAGGGAATACTCTCATACCTATGTAAGTATTCTGAAAATTTACTGGTCCAACCCCTGTAACATCCCAGAATTCAATTCCTGCTTTCAGGAGTCTCAGCATGCAACGTTTTGGTAGAATATGCAGAAGAGCAACAATCATATCGTCACAAGAGCTGGCAAACCTATAGCACAAATGTGAACGAACAGCAAGTAAAGGTTTTCAGCAATACAGCCCAGCAGAGGAGTACCCCATGGGTCTGCCAACAGCATCAGCACATCCATTCACTCTATTTGAACCACTCAAATGCAACTCTGATTGCTCTCTAATTTGACCTAGCAAAGAGATATTGGAAGCACTGGAACCACAATAAAGCTCAAAACAAATGGGCAAGAAGCACAGCTCTTATGAAATGTTTTCATAACCTCCTTTGCTTTTACAGAACATGAAAAAATCAGGATCTGATTCTTCCAACAGAAAAACCCTACTGTCTGCGACCCAATGTTTCCAAAAGACCTAATTTAGCTGTCTATGAAGTAAAGCATCACTGTTACAGCAGAAAAACCCAACAGAACTCTTCTAACAACTCAGCAGCCTGAATATCTGTTTCATACCACTAAAAGCAAGACAAGAGGTTCTTCCAGATAACACTCGCAACATCTTTCTATCTCACCCCCAGAATACAAACCTTTCATTTTACAAAGACAGTCAAAAGTTGTTGTTCTTCTCTTGCCTGTTTGTGGGTTTTTAATACATTCTCACGCACGACATGAATCGCATTGCGGATAGCAGGGATTAATGGAAAGCTGAAAGCTTCTTACCAAGCACCCCAAGGCGATAGTTGACTGTGATGACTATCACATTCCCATAACTTGCTAGAACACTGCCATCATATAAATTTCCAGTGCCTTCCATGTAGGACCCTCCGTGAATATACACCATCACAGGCTTAGGTCCCCCACTGTCCCGAATGTCTGGAAAAAACATTAAGACACATTTTATCTCAAGAAAGTACCAGAATAAAGATACATGCAGTATTTGAAAATTTTTTTTTATCTTTTTTTTTTTTTTTAGTGAGGTTATTTTTCTTGAAGTGTTTCTCAAGCAACGTCTTTTACATAAGAAAATGGGGAGGTGGTCGTAAGTGTTTCTTTGCGGTTTGCCCGTAGCTAAAGTTTATATTTTTGAAACACTTGATTGCCTCAGAAAAGCAGAAGGGAATTGAAAATGGTAACATGTTTGCTCAAACACGATGGGACAGTGGACTCATTCTGGTCTTGGACGTAAAATGTCTACTACCATCAGTGTGAAGTCATTTAGGCAAAGTCTGAACCCTCCTGAAAGCTCAGCCCATCTTTCTGCTCACTTAGCTAAAGGGGATTCACCATATTAAGATAAACAAAAACTTCTGCTCGCACATCAATTGTTGACTGCTTCCAGTAGGGCAAGACCAATAATTTATAAACAGCTGCCTTTTAATAGGTCTGAAGTCTACATTCTTAAAAAGCACTTGGAAGCTGTTTAACGCTTACACCTCAAATGCATATTATTTGTAACCTGAGTAGCCTGATGTTTAAGGTGTGTGGGAACTTAAGAGTTTGACTCAATTCTTCAAAGGTCCCTTTATATTTGTAAAAACAGCTGCCTGGAACAATGCTTCTAAAAGAATTCATGCACCTTGTAAGGTTCTCAGAGTGACACTGAATGCAGGTAACAATTTTACGTCTTAGAAGCTCTGCCGTTCTCTCAAATAACAAAATAAGACACTGGTATACTGTGTTGAGTTTCTTTTTTAATGGAGAATGGTGGAAGCCTCACCCCTGGCAGTTTTTAAGGCCAGGCAGGATGGGGCTCTGAGCAACCTAATCTAGTGTGAGGTGTCCCTGTCTGTGGCAGGCTGGTTGGAACTGGATGATTCTTGAGGTCACTTCCAAGCCTGACAATTCTCTGACCCTGTGATTTGGGCATCCCTGCTTCCTAAGCAGTCCAATTTGCAAATGGATGCATCTACTTGGAAGAAAATTTTTAACATTTGAACACTGCTCCTTGTGAGGAAAGTTGTTTCCAGTGCCAAATCAAAGTACCAGTTAGTGGTGGGATAATATAGGTCCCTGAAGTATTTTTTTTCTGTTGTGCAGGAAAGAAATCAGCTAAGGTGCAAATATAAACTTTACTTCTGGATTAAGTTGTATTTTGATCTCATTTACTAAGTGCCTGAATCTTTCCTGCTGACCAAGTCATGGTATTCCCTAACAGCCCCCCAAATTGAAGAAAGACAAGAGTAAGAGTGCACATGAAACCTTCTGAACAAGGAGCTGTACAGAGTATTCTGATTTGAAGTCATTCTTTGTCGCTACGGCAGCATTCAAGAGACCGCCCTCATTACTCCAGCATTTGAATCAGCCTGGGCTGTATTGTTTACTCCTCTGATTTGGAGGAATCCCAGTTAAGAAGCTTTCAGGTAAGCTCTCTGTAGAATTGTTCCAATTGTCTCTTAGCACCATAAAGACTGCTCAGTGTGAGCAGTCACACCAAAAGCCCTGCTTTTTGAATTTGCTGAAGAAGATGGCACAAATGTGTCTGTTTCTGGAAAGTCAGTTGCTATTATTATTTATTGATTCAAATGTGAAGAAAACCCCAGAACAGTCAAGATTTGAAATTGGATCTTCAATATTGGAAGTACTAGAACAATCATTTACTCAAGACCAAAAACATGATGAAAGGTTGGGCATGAAATTGCTTCTATTGCTTTCCTCACTCAAGCATACAGTAAGGGCTTTCCAACATGCAATTTTCAGAGGGTAAAGCTAAGGAGATTATTTATCTTCATTGTCCACAGGATGGAATTATGAGCTCCTGAGGTTTAAAATCTACACCAAGGAGACAGACCTTTCAAATTCATATTTAGTTTTCAGTAGCTGGTTTGTTCATGGCCCATGCTTCCTTTTTTTTTTTTTTTTTTTTTTTTTGATACAAATATGGAAGCAATAATAAATTATTAATCTGAAATCACCGTGTGACTGTTCCCAGCAGAAATTGTACACAGTTAATTGTATGCTTGGTGGTAGCACAGGGGGAGATTGTCTCAGAATTCTTCTTTAATTAAAATTACATAGAATTACAGAGCACCAACTGTGAACAGTAATGAAATGCTGGTAGTACTGGGCTGTTTATCTGGAAAATAATATTGGAATATTTAGAAAAGAATGGGTGCTCTGTATCTGAGAAAAGAAGCACACATTCATGAATAAAATCTGGCATAAAAGAAGTGATGCTCTGAGTAAATTCTGTCTATACCATACTTCTGTTTCTTCCCACCAGTAATAATCTCGTAAAGATTACAAAGAAATACTAACTTCCAGCTCTGCCTGTCTGCCATGTCAGAGCAGATGACATGCAGTATGAATTTGCCTTAGGCTGCTTTGCCAAACTTTTCAGCCTTAAAAGAAATCCCTTCTACAAAAGAAAAATGGTGCTTCTGTGTGTCTCAGGCCGTAACCTAGCACTGGAGACATCTGTGAGGCTATGCAGCATTCAGCTGAGGCTGGTGGCACTTTGGGCTACAGACCGTATAGCAGCTCTGGAGCTCTTCATGTGAAGAAGAGAGATCCCTGCATCTTAGTCTTACAATCAGTGATTTGCTGTCAGGTGCAGTCTATAGCTAGGAGCATCTGAAAGGTGCAAATATTCAGCTGGGACAGTACTCATAGAATCATAGAATGGTAAGGTTGGAAGGGACCTCAAGGATCATCATCCTAGTACTGTTTAAGTACAGACCTTATTAACTGGTGGATGTTATTAAAGAATAAGATCAAAGAGATAAAAGAATCAAACCATAATCAGGAATTGATTCCTACCAAAAAAGAGCACAAATGTTCCCCCATGAAAACCATCAACCTTTACAATTAAAATGGAGGAAGCATTAAGATAACGCTCTGTGAGGAGAAACTCTGTATTGGTTCAAAAGTGGCAGAAGGTTTTCAGATGTCCTTATTAAAGTGCCCAACACAAGCAAGAACTGAGATTTTGGCACTCGGATACATTGCAAAATCATTCTTTCCTCCAGGCTGGTATCACAGAATCACAGAATGGTAGGGGCTGGAAGTGACCTCAAAAGATCATCAGTCCTTTGTGTGCATGTGCTGGAGTGGCCTCAGTAAAATGTAGTTACAATTTCTCACACAGAATAAGAGCTATTTATAGTTATTTGTGGAAGTAGCTAGATTGGAAGGTGAAGAATTGGGGTGCAAATGTGGCATTTCTGCCCAGTGTAGATTTCTATACTGATTTAATTTAGTTGTGTACTGTACTTTTTGTTGCATTTTATTAAGTGTTGCTTTAATTAAAAAGCAGATATTTAGTATTTTCAAGGACATATACAGAGATAGTGCTGTGCAAAAGTCTTCTCAAATTCAACTCTGGTCAGTTTTCTTCTCACAGAAGACAGAGTTTGAGTGCTGTGATTCCTTTGGCTCTAAATTGCTAGTTCATAAAGCATCTAAAGAAGACCTTACTGTATACCAGAGAATGATCTTATTTATGTGACATATACATGAGCTTTCTTATTATGATATTCATCATCTCCTTTCTTCTGCACTGTTCCAATGTTTGTTGCATCTAATTTTTATGTCTGGCCTTAATTACAATTACAGGCAATTTAGGAATAGGGCTGTCTTCTGTGTTTGTTAGATCACACATCAGGGAACCAGGTCTGACTGCGAACACCAGTCACAATTGTCATATATAACAAAACATAATTATAGCTTCAGTCACTTGAAGCTGATGTGAATTGGCCACGTGATTTAAAAAGTATAGATTTGCAAGGAACAAGCGAAATGGGGAAGGAAGAAAGCCTACCTGGAGACAACTTAGCACAAAAACACAATTAGTATAGCTCAGATGTCACAAGGAGAGATATTATAAATGTCATTTTAAAATGTTGACATTTTGATGTAGAGTATTAAGTAAATCTTGGGTTTCAAACACGAAACCACACCAGAATAGTAGAAAAATTTAGATTGGTTAGCGTAAAACCTATGTGTTCCTCACACAGAAATTATATGGAGGTATGCNCACTAAATTTGTCAGGCAAGATCTGCCCTTGGTGAAGCCATATTTAGACTGGATGTCAGGAGGAAGTTGTTTGCAGTGAGGGTGGTGAGACACTGGCACAGGTTGCCCAGGGAGGTTGTGGCTGCTCCCTCCCTGGAGGTGTTCCTCCAGGTGCTCCCAGGTTGGAGGAGGCCTTGAGCGACCTGTACTAGTGGGAGGTGTCCCTGCCTATGGCAGGGGGTTGGAACTGGATGATCCTTGAGGTCCCTTCCAACCTTACCATTCTATGATTCTATGTGTAGCTCTTTCTAAGGCTTTAACCTAAAATATTTAAGTAGAGCACAGCACTAACCAGTGCTACTCTTAATCATTGGAAAGCCTTTTAACAGTATTCTAACAGGGTTTCAAACAGTGTTCAAAAGTATTGACCTTTCAGTTCAGATCTGCCTGATGCCTCATAGATGCATTGTTATTTGAATAACCTAGATGTCCTGAGCATATTATAGTGATTATTGACCTCTTGTTAAGAGAGGCAGAGAGGTTCTAGACATGTTTCATACTTTAAAATACAGCCTGCACTCATCAAGTTTTCAGTCAAACAGAATTACCTCCTTCCTTTCTTTTCGTTAAAGCAGTGGATCATTTTGCGTACTCTCAAACCAGATTTGACTGAAAGTGATGGAAGATTATATGAATGTATATTCTAACATTAAAAAAGGCCTATGCTTTTACAGGTAAGGTTTATGCTTTTACAGGTAAGGTTTATTGTTTTATAGGTAAGGTTTATGCTTTTACAGGTAAGGTTTATTGTTTTACAGGTAAGGTTTATGCTTTTACAGGTAAGGAGCTGGAGCAGATTCTCATTAGAGTAGGACCTGCATGGACTACTCTATGGAGTCTAGGGTAGGACTACTTCCTAGTCAGCTAGGTAGCAATTTCAAATTATTAAAACATGATAGTTAGAAATGCAAAAGCTGACAGACTCTTCACTGTACGAGCAGTATTTGGCAGTGCTAAAAGTACAACAGAGCCCCAAAGAGGTGCTTAAATTAAAGGTCTGTCAGAATTTCTATTACGCACGTTTTCAACTGTTAATAATATCACCACAAAAATTCAGCATAACCTGAAGTGAAGTTCCCAGTGTAAAGGGAAAATGTAGTGGGGAAAAATGAATACACAAGTGACACCGGAATCTGCACCTGGGAGCTGGAGTCACAAAGCTAAGGTAAATGGGTGACAGGGAGAGCAGGCATCACGACTATGTCTCTGTGCATCGGTTAACAAGTTCATCCAAAGCTGTAGGACGTGTGCTGCTCCAGCCTGGCTGGAACTCATTAGAGGCTATAATTAAGGCTGGAGCATGTGGTTGCTTTGTGAGGTAGGCAAATGTGTTCTGCTGTTTACTGAGCTCTGAAGTCCAAAAATGTACCACTAGTGCCAGACGGAAAGATCTTCTCTCCCTGCTTCTTGCCACGACAGCTGAAAGCAGATGAAATGCTAAACTTGGCAACTTGGTTTATTTTAATACTAATGGACTGATAGGGGTTTTGGAGAAGATCCTCAATTCTGAAATGTGCTCTTTTGCGCCAGTGACGCTACAGTCTGTTAAGCATAAGAAGGGATTTGCAGATGCATTCTGCATCATTAGCAATTTTAAATTTGAGTGGGTTTTTGTTTGTTTTGATTTAAAACATGCTCTGGACCAAGACCTTCCTCCAGTCAATGAAGTCAAATAGCCCATATAAAACAGAGCATCAGACTAAATGATCGGAATCATCACAGTTACAGCCTGTGAACAAACAGCAACATCTGTTCCTAATCTGTCTCCTTTTTCACAGGAGGGATGGGAATGGAGAAGGGAAGAGCAGAAACAACTAGCAATTATGGGGCAGACCTCGCTTCCCAGGCATGTAGGCTGCTCCCTGCTTCACTATGGGCATGGTGTCTGCATTCCTCAAACTCAGAGTCTGTATTCCTCATTTCTAAAAATGGAATAGTAGCATTCCTCTGTTGCAGAGGGATGCTGTGAGACTGAATGCATTAAACACTGAGAGATGCTCAAATAGAACTGGGGACTAAATAAGGATCTAAGATTGACAGATTGATGTGCTAGGTAAGGGATGTATGACAGAATACTGGATAAGAAGAATTCATGTGTGAGCAATCCTTCATGGATATTTCATATAGCTAGAAGTCCACTTCTGGTGCCTGAGTAGAGAGCTGATGAATGGTTTGTGTTGCTCTATCTGAAGTCATGCTAAGGATTTTAGCAGAGAAGAGCTAAGGGTGCATAAAGAGCCACTGTTTGTTTTGCCACAGCCAAATTAAATCAAGTTAAATTACTACTTTGCCAAAATTAAGAGGGAGGTAAAATATTAAGATTAAAATATTTTAATTTATATTTTAAACTAAGCCCTCTTTCTAGACTGGGAAAGGTACAGTTACTCAACTGCCAAGCAACTGCAAGTTAAATTCTGCATCTACACTAGATCATAGAATCATAGAATGGTAAGGTTGGAAGGGACCTCAAGGATCATCTAGTTCCAACCCCCTGCCATAGGCAGGGACACCTCCCACTAGCACAGGTCACTCAAGGACTCATCCAACCTGCCCTTGAACACCTCCAAGGAGGGAGCAGCCACAACCTCCCTGGGCAGCCTGTGCCAGTGTCTCACCCCCCTCACTGCAAACAACTTCCTCCTAACATCCAGTTTCAATCTCCCCTCTGCCAGTTCAAACCCATTGTCCCTTGTCCTGGCATTGCAAGACCTTGTCAATAGTCCCTCCCCAGCCTTCCTGTAGCCTCTGGAAGGCTACTAGAAGGTCCCCTCGAAGCCTTCTCTTCTCCAGGCTGAAAAGATAGATACTGCTTGCCTATGTGTAGCACAGAGGCAAACCCACCCCCACTATCAAAAAGGAAAAGCCCCAGGGCTCATTGATTGCAGATGCCTTTGCCAATCTTATTTTTGATGCCTGCTCAAATGGTTCAACACTTATTGAAAAACAGGTAAGCAATTTCAAGTGTAGATGTGAAAGAGTTAAGCAGAAACAAGAATGTGTTCAGACTGGGGAAAAAAAATAGACATTTATATAATGTCTGACTTTTTGCACATTTTGCACTCACAGAATTTGAAAATACCTTCATTTTTTAAACAGAAAATTTGCAGATCATTAGCTAGTAATGCGCACTACTGCCTTTGGGTCTTTTGAAAACAAAAGTGAAAAATGATCTAATTAAGCCTGGTCTACTGGTTGCAGCACATAGCAGAGATCCAGGTTTGATTACTGATTCCAGTGCTTGTACTGGCAAGGTTTGGAACACAATATAGTGGTAGTGGCATGTAGCAGCAGACGAGAGTAGGATTATTGAACACTGTTTTTACAATGAAATTTTCTAGTGAAACCTTGATGTTTGAGTGACATAATTCAGAATGCTTCCCAGGCATTTCATCAAAGAAGCAGGTCTTTCTTTGGCAAAGGTGTGACAGAAGAAATGGACATAGGAGCTCTGAATTTCTTCACAGAGAGAGCATCCTGGGTCTGGAGAATAAATCTTATGAGAAGCGACTGAGGGAGCTGGGGATGGTTAGTTTGAAAAAGAGGAGGCTGAGGGCAGAGCTCATTGCTGTCTGCAGCTACCTGAAGGGACATTGTGGAGAGGTTGCTGTTGGGCTCTGCTCACAGGTAATTGGAGACAGAACAATGGGGAACGGCCTCAAGCTGAGACTGGGTAGGTATACATTAGGAAAAAGTTTTTCACGGAGGGAGTGGTCAGGCACTGGAATGAGCTGCTCAGGGAGGTGGTAGAGTCCCCAATCCTGGATGTGTTTAAGGGTGGTTTGGATGTGGTGCTCAGGGATATTGTTTAAGGTGAATCTTGTAGAGTAGGGTTATAGGTTGGACTTGGTGATCCTCAGGGTCTTTTCCAACCTGCATGTTTCTGTCGTTCTGTGATTTCAGGAGTGACTGGACATTGTTTATGCAGAATGGTTACATGACACAGCTGTTTTCCACCACGCATAACCCAATCTCCCTGATATTCTAATTTCGTCATTCTTTCAGCTTCACCTTTGTTTCATTTTGTTCTGTTATTCTTTTGCAGACTTTTATCTTGAGTAAAAACCACCACAGTCCAAAAGATGAAGGGTCTGATGGACAGGCTAACAGAAATGTAGACAGCTAAGGTGACTTTTTTGTTTGCTCCTCTTTTTCCTGCTATTCATACCCAAATACGCACGACTCAAAGTCTGTGCACTCTGCAGTTCTGCATATGCAACAAGCACTGGTGTGCCAGTGCAGAACAGCTCCACAACCTCCCTGGGCAACCTGTGCCAGTGTCTCACCACCCTCACTGTCAAGAACTTCCTCCTAACATCCAATTTCAATCTCCCCTCTGCCACTTCAAACCCATTGTCCCTTGTCCTGGCATTGCAAGACCTTGTCAATAGTCCCTCCCCAGCCTTCCTGTAGCCCCCTTCAGATACTGGAAGGTTACTCTAAGGTCTCCTGGAAGCCTTTTCCAGAGTGCAGAGGCCCAACTCTCTCACCCTGTCGTCATAACAGCGCTGTTGCAGCCTTCTGAGCATCTTTGTGGCCTCCTCTGAACCCACTCCAACAGTTCCATGTCCTTCCTGTGCTGAGGGTTCCAGAACTGCTCATGGGACTCCAGGTGGAGTCTGACAAGAGCAGAGTAAACTCTGCTCCAGCCCAGGACAGGAGCTGCAGTAGACAGGAGGGTTTCTACCAACCCAGAGCCATCACAGCAGCCTTTGGTCTCCACCCATCATAAAAATTTAAATTTGCCCTGTCTCTCTGTGAGCCTCAGCAGCAGTAAAAGTCTAATTACTGCCTGTATTCTTCTGTCGGCACATAAAGAAGAACAAAATTGTCACTTGTATGCCAGAGAAAATTAATCCCAGTCCTGTGAATTAAAGAGATTTATTAGCGTTGTAAATGTGTTTCTACCCCTCTGGTCGGACTGCTGGGTTCTTACAGTCCCTTCTCCTTCTCCTGTAATTGTCAAGGTGGGAGATGGGTTTTGTCTGACATGGCCACTTGTGCTCCAAAGAATGAGATCCCTGCCCTCATCTGATTCTAAGTACTAAACCGCTTTCTGATAGCAACCACTCTCTGCTGAATTTCAGCAAACTGAGTAGTCTCTTTCAAGTGTGTCTAAGCAGAGAAGGACTCAACAAATGTTAAGCCATTAGCATCTGTCTTGGCAATTATACAGCAATTTAGGAGAGCCATTAAAGTCCACTGGATGAATAACCCAGGTTTCAAATGGTTTCTTAAAACATATTGTTAAACCAAGACAGAGGAACTTTTACGATGGTTAATTCAATATCACAGGTCTTGGAGAATACACAGGAATGGCCCTTGCAATATTCTGTAATGAACTAAGGTAAAACTGACTTGCCCTCCCAGAGCTAAGTGGATCTGCATTATCCTAATTAGTTCTGAATAACATGAAAGCCTCCAAAGGAGATTTTCAGTTAGGTTCTTCTTTCAAATCGTGGGCCAACTGGTGGGTTTTCATTCATATGCTTAACATACACATTTAGTAGAGGATCATAAAACAGAAGGAAGTTGTTTGCAGTGAGGGTGGTGAGACACTGGCACAGGTTGCCCAGGGAGGTTGTGGAGCACAGAAACACTCAACGTGATCAAAGATCACATTGGGTGCTTCTGTGCTCCACAACCTCCCTGCAGGTGTTCAAGGGCAGGCTGGAGGAGGCCTTGAGTGACCTGTTCTAGTGGGAGGTGTCCCTGCCTATGGCTTGGATCTTTGAGGTCCCTTCCAAATTTACCATTCTATGATTCTATATGCATAAATTTGTATGTTTACTTGTAAACCTCCATTCAGTTATTGGGTAAGAAGCTAAATGTTCCTATTTGCCTTCCTCATCTTTTGTGCTAAGATACATGTTTCTGATTGAGTAAAAGTTAATGTTCTGTGTGATGAAAAATTTCTTAATTAAGAGCCTTGCAATTTACAAGTTAAGCTTCATCTTAGTGTCTGGCCAAAAAAGAGCACCAGACATTAACAGAGAAGCAAGTGGCAACTCTACTGGTCATACATGGTAATTTCTTTTACTCATTGACCATAAAACATATAAAGTGTGTGTTTCAGATTCAGATATTTTGAAGCACATCTACTTGAAGGGATGAGACTGCTCAGGAGAAAGAGCCCCTTGTTACCATTTTCATAGCCCTGAAAAAATATCAAATCTGCATAGCTCCTGTGATTAACAGACATAATTCATAAACAGAATAATATGCTTGACATTTGAAACTTCCAATTTTACTTGGTAATAGAGTTTTCTAAGGGTCAGCACAAGCAGACAGGCATCTTTAGAAGCTTGTACAAAGCAGAAGGGATCAGATTCCTTTAGAAGACATCAGTTTAGCTCCGCTGATGTCACTGGTGCTGCAAAGAGCATCGCCAACTGCAGAGTCCCTGCCATTTTCAGGGTACCTCTCTTCTACAGGGAGATGGAGTAGTCTTGTGTGTGTTACTATTTGTTTGTGGCAGTGTAAATGCAGAAGGATTTATATTTGGGGAAGTTGGGTTGCTTAAGAGACACTTTCCAAGAAATTTCTGTATTTTTCCTTTTTTTACAACACAACATTTTTTTATGTTTCTCAAACTGAGATCAGTGAAAAAAAAGAAATATCTTTGTACTTGGTGAAATACATAGGGTTAGAAAACATGCAAAAAGGTGTACAGAGAAACTTTAAAAGAGTGTTAGTTTAAATAGTATGGACAAAATTCAGTCAAAAGGTGGGATGCAACATAGCAAAAGTCCATTTCAAGAAAACAAAAAACCCTCCTCTTTAAATATTGTTACTGGTTTGTATCAAAACGTAGAACTTAACAACATTCTTTCTTTTAAAAAAATTTAAAATATATATAACAACAAGCAAGAAGACAAAACACATCAAAAATGGGAATTAAAAAAACAAAAACAAAAACAAAAAAACTCTTCAAAAGAAGACAAGAAGTCAAAAAAAGAGGGGAGAAAAAAGATTTTCAGGGATCCTTGTCATGCAAATCAGTTTGGCGGCAAAAAAATACCTTCATCTTCAGCACCGTCATTATCACCTAAATCATCTGTCTGTTTCTTTGTAAGGGGACCTAGGATTGAGAACGGAGAAAATGGAGGAAAAAAGACAATTCAAGAATATACAAGACTGAGGAAAAAAAACAGTGAATATTAAATTCCCATGGATGTTTCAAGAAAAACATTTGCAGGGAGGGAAATCTTAGTTTATAACAACCAATTCTTCATTACTTTTATCAAACAGTACAGCAAAGCTTCCCTAGGGGGTATGGCTATTAGAAACATCTAGCACAAGAATCAAAGAGTGCCCTGTGCTTTATTGTTTTTAAATGAAGAATCAAAGCTTGTTTACTAAAAGCATACCCACCACAAACTATATTTATCAACTTAATTTAATTGCTTTTTTTCCTTGGTTTTGTTATTAGGAAAAGGCAAGAACTGCCAAATTACCTCTTGCATTTGATGCAATAAGGTTGTTAATAAATGACTTGACAGTTGGTTTAAATACCATTTTCTGTGAAATGTTAATTCACATTTCTAAGTTCAACCATTTAAGCTCATGCTTTACAAAGATAAGCATGAGTTTGGTTTTTTGGTTGGTTTTTTTTTTTTTTAATTCGACACACTCATTACATTCTCTTTTCAATAGAATTATAGATTCCCTTGAAACCTTTGACTACCTGCTGAGATATTTGTAAAGAAACATGAAAACCCATAGGTAAACTAGAAACAAGAGTGAAATCCCAGACCAACTGAAGCCAATGGGTTTTGCCATTGATTTCAGTAGGGCCAGGGGTTCCACATGCAGTGGCATTGAATATGGACACTTGCAGGTTTTGGGCAAGGC
This sequence comes from Ramphastos sulfuratus, assembly GCA_013399055.1. Classification (NCBI taxonomy): domain Eukaryota; kingdom Metazoa; phylum Chordata; class Aves; order Piciformes; family Ramphastidae; genus Ramphastos; species Ramphastos sulfuratus. The sequence goes on along the minus strand of WBNM01017218.1, from coordinate 89,569 downwards.
ACACAACGTCTTACTTCTATAAATGGATCGCCGAGATAAAATTCATACACGCCCAGCACCTGTATCATTAATAAGTATTAATAGATTCATGTTATTTTCCAATGGGAAAAATGCCCACTCCTTTAACTGAGTAATAAAAATGTACACCAGAAGGAGAGTCAAAGGCCATTCTGAAAATATTTCCACGTCATATATTTTACACACTTACGCACAAACAAAAGACAGTTGGAACTCAGCATTATCTTTCCTTTTTTTTCAGAGCTCTCTCATTTCCATGACATTCTGTAATTTGCATGCAAAAAAGCAATCAGTACGAACACAGGGCTAAGTAACAAAAAAGAAAAAGCCAGCCAAGCACAGAGTAGAAAACAAGAATTTCCTCATGCATAAAATAGCAGTAAACAAAAAGACAACAGAAAAGAGATGAACAGTATGTGTTGATATTTGCAGTAAATGCAGGCAAGAGACATGCTTTCACTGTAAGCGTTATGGAGAGTTAAAACATTTGTATTTTAAAAGCTCTCTACCTCTGTTATTTTACAGGATATGAGTTCATTCAACATTAAACCTGTCATCTATAGGCAAAATACCAAATCTTTGAGTGACGCATTTAAAAAACATAAACTCTTAAAATGTCTGTACCAGGTGCATGGTTTTGAGAAACAGAAACAACCCATGAAGTACCATGACATTTTAACTGTGGATCTAGCAACTGGACCATATTATCAAAAATCAAAACTGAGTACCTTAGTTACTGTCTCAGTTGGGAGTTCAGTTTGAAACTCATTCTAAACACAGAACACTAGAATTATACATCAGAAATTAAACACAAGCATTCTTATAGCCACACCTGCAACAACCACTCTGCGTTGCACAGAGCCTCGGTGATGCAATAGCTTTTCTTAACACAAGTCTCAAATGTAACCTTTACAATAGATGGTCTGCTGATTATGTGACCCTATCCAAATGCACACATTTGAATGTCTTGCTGCTCATCATTCTCCTACCACGGTGACTTGATTTCTAAAAGCATAAAACCAGAAAAGTAAAAGATGTCTGCAAAGAGTAACAATAATTTCATGGCGGGTTTTCAGCACGGTGAACAGGAAGAATGAGCTGAAGATTTTTAAGAGTTATGCGCTTACTAGCAAGCCAGACACAGCCAAAGATATGCACATGTACACATTTTAAAGGCTTCTTGTTATCTTGGAATATTTTTAAAGTCACCAGAAATTAGCATTTGGAAAGACAAATAGCATTCATCCAAATAACTTGCATAGAGAAAGGCAAGTTCTTTTCTGGATAAAACCAAGATAATGAATGTTCTGTTTTTATAATGGCTGGCCTTTGAGAGGTACTTTTTGTAGATCATAGTTCCAGGTCTCAACATCAGTGCCACAAGGCATCAAACATTTCAAAGTGAGCGACCGATCTCATACCACCTCTGATTTTACAGTATGGCGAAGCAAAACTAGGGTTAGCTATTACAAACAGCTTCAGTAATTTCAGTATTTATATAGTCAGGAGTTTCTCTAAAAAACATTTTAAAATTAGATCATCTTCCTTATAATCAAAGAATTGTTTAGGTTGGAAAAGATCTTTAAGGTTATTGAGTTCAACTGTCGACCCAGCACTGCCAAGTTCACCACCAAATCATGTCACTAAGTGCACATCCTACAAGTCTTAAATACCTCCAGGGATAGTGACTCAATCCCTTCCCTGGACAGGCTGTTCCAGGGCTCAACAATTCTTTTAGCAAAGGGACTGACCTATTTTATGTTGTGATAGATGAAACACGCTTTCTAGTTGAGCTAGATAGCCATCTCACCACACTCTTGTACCAGGGCTCTGCTTGACACATTCCCTAAGCAGGACAGTTGCATTCCTGATGGAGACACGTGGCAGACCCATGAAGGCACCATTAAAGGTGTTCTGTCAAGGAAGAGATGAGACAAGATTCCTGCCACAAATTGCTCCAGTCTGTAGATAGAATGGACCAGCCCTCAGCAACAGCTAGCTTAGAGAAACGCAGACCAGAACGTTTCAGATAGATTTTCTGCTTCCCGTTTAGTCCTTATGTCTCAGCAGTGAAACTACATACCTATTATCTGTTCTTTCCCTGTATAGTCATGTGTACTTGTAAACTGCTCTGAAATCCCCCAGAGAAACACCAGCTCAAGCCCCATGGTGCACATGGCTGTCTAAAATGGCATGTAGCAACATTAAGTGGTTCAATCTTGAATCCTCAAAGAGGAAGCAGAGCTCTGAGCTTGACTGTTGATGTTCTGTGCTGCCCGTTTCATGTATGGTTGCTGAAGAAACTTCCTGGCATCATGAAAGTAATATTAAGAGAAGTCCTGCATTAGCTTTCCACCCGTTTCAGTAGTAATTCTTAATCTATTCTCTAGATAACAGACCAGCAACACTGTGCCTGTATGATCATAAAGACAGAAGTCCCAAGTCCTTATACTGGAAACCATGCTGAAGTCACCATTAGATTAACAAAATAAAATCATATGGAAAGATCCTACAAAGTGTAACAGCAGTGGTCATTGTAAGTAAACATATATCAGGACTGAAATTGCTTAGGAAATTCATCATTTTCTGTTATTTGCTGTAGGCTTGAATTAACAGTCTACAGAAAGTTTATGATTTAGTAAATTAAATGTGTCCCTCGGCTAGATTTATTTCTTTAGCCGTGACTATTTACTTGATAGATGATTCTTTACAGTTCTTTCACCTCTTTAATATTCTTTTCAGGTAACAGAAACTAATTTTTTAAAATACAGATACTAAGACACGATGGAGTAGGAGGTGATAAAACAAAAGAGCACAGATTTCACAGAGCTATGACTGCCAGAAGTCTTTTGCCCACAATTACTTTCCATTGTTATTCCATGTCAGCTTCTCTTCCTCTTTCACAAAGGCTCACTTATTCCTAGGACCTCTTGGAGTATTTAACTTACAAAAATGGGCATCCATTACAAAAAGACTGTTTTACTGTGTTTAAGACAAAAGCCTTCAAATAAATATGCTGCTTTGTTGTACTAGCTGCTTTATTTATGTAATAATATTAAATATCAACAAATCAATCAAGTACCATAAATAAGGGGGGGGGGGGGGGTGGGGAGTAAAGCATACTAAAGCCTCTAAAATGCTGATGTGAAGATGATCTACTTATCAAGAGACTCTCTAAGGTTCAGTCTCCTGTTGCTGCACACCCATAATTCTCATTAATGCTAATGGAAAAGTAGACCCCTAAGTCAGTTTTTAAAAGGGAAGAAGAGATTACTACAATTTATGTCTCCTAAAGGCAATGGATAGTCTTGCTACCAAAGCTAAAAGAATGCTGTGTGCAAGAGGAACTCTGAGCAGATTCTCTACTCGTTTCAGTTAAAAACAGTTCTTACATTATTTAAAGGATTATTCAAATATTTACTCTATTTGTATTACAATCAGTGCAGAGGAAGTAACATGATTCATTGTAAAATCTTGACAGTTGACTACTGCATTTTTGCAGATGGCTTTCCCATGCTCAGAGTAGGAGAAATACCAAACCTCCTGTCCACTTAGCTAAAGAATAATTAAGCGATCAGAAATAATTAAAGTCCAGCCGTATTAATTCTGGGGTTTATCATTCCCTTTGATGGACTAAGGTACTTTAGTTCCCAAATACATTAAAGCTGATTATAAATTCTCTCTTTATGGTCTCGATTCGGCAGAAATTATCTGTGCCCTTTTGGACCGCATATGTGTGGGAGGCATGGAAGCTGTGGATGTCATTAGCTTTTTGGCCTGGGAAAGCTACTCACCATCAGAAAAGTCATACTCTGAGTTGACAGCACTTTGTAAAACAACAGTGCAAACCCTCTAAACTTAATAAAGCTGTGCTTATGTATACAGCCATTGTTTGGGTCAAAATGTTCTCCTTGGGTAATGAGGAAAGTGGGAATGAAATAAAAGACCTTTTCCATTAGGTTAAACAGCCTCCATGGATCTAGCAATTTAGAAATCTCTATAGCAATCATCGTTCTTGTGAGTTAAGGTGTCTGTTCAATAAAAAGGGAAAGAGAGGAGATCAAGGCTGACTGCAAAAATAACACAGGTATTTATTAGGAAAATTCACTAAGTGGGTTGCAACATCATGGAATCTGGTAGTGCAAGTTAAATACAATTACATACTTTAAATTTGCCTAAGTGCTTCCATCCAGCTATTGTTATTCCTTGATTACCTCATTTTGAATTGAGCATCGAAGATATACAAAGTGAAACTGCTTCACCTTTTCAGCCCTACCCTCAGATCCAAATATAAAATAACCAATCCTTTCTTTTTTCATCTATCCTCCTTATGCAACAGACTCTCCAACTTAAAAAAAAAAACCCAGCAAACAAAAAGCAAAACCAAACATAAACCCCAAACTGTGTAGCAGATGTTAGCTAAGGCACGGTAACATGTTGTACCTATCTCTTGTTTTTAATTTAAAAGAAATCAGTGATGAGTTATAATTAAAAATCTTCAGACCCCAACATTTTCAGTGAAGTGAATTAAAAAATCAAATTCTTCTATGTTGAAATTAAAACACAGCTATATAATATTTTTTCCTCTAAATGTAATGACAAATTGGAATGATACGGCATAATAGCTATCTGATGAATAATTGTATAAAATCATCTTCTTTCATTTGAAAAGCAGAAAGCTGCCAGCAAAAATAGAAAACTAGAACTCATAACAGAAAAGAGGTTTGGAAGGTACAAGTGGCAGCTGGATCTTAAGAAACACTTAACTGAAAAAATATCTCTTTCTATTATCGCACTTTGTTGCAGAAGACAAAACAACCTACTTTATATTTTCCCTTATTACTGTCTTGCTTTCACCACATGCTCACTCCTTCCCTTGTTATCTTTCCCTTTTAAATCCCTCTTATTTCTGTATTGTACTTTATAATATTTGTACTTATCAGCAGGGCAAAGCCCTGGCCGACTTTGCTTTTTGATGATAACATTTGCACTTGTGTTTTAGCAACAAACGATGGCACAAACCTCAGCACTTCCCATCCTACACCTGATTTGTGATGACAATCAAGCACTGTAATTAGAGCTGCAAGTAACTCAAATTTGCATCTGTGAGTGAATGACAGGTGCAAATTGAACCCACAAAAGGGCTGCCAACTTTCTTTGAAAATTTACATGTATAAATGCTTTGTCACTAAAGAAGCTATTCTGACACTACAAGACTAGCTCCTGCTGTGTCTCTTATAACAGCATATTGCTAAAGTGTCACACAGAAAGAATGTCTAATCCCAAACCTTTTTATTCACAAGATTAATCACACTAGCTGAATCTCGATTTCCCTTAAATCTGAAGGAGTTTCATTACTGAACACCAGATCTGTGTGAATTTAAATGAGATTAGAATCTGGGAATGTAGATAGAATTTCACCCCTCTGCTTCCCATTTTAGGTGGAGCCTGAAAGTCTATGTATTCTCAGAGGTGAAGGCACTTTATGTTCACATGTCCTGTGGAGCACAGCCCAAATGAAGCTTCATTTCAGGCTCTCTTTAAATCTCATTGCCTTTGCCACTCTCTAAATCCAATTTCCTTTCTAGAAGCTTTGGTTATGTGATATGCCTTTCATGGAATCCTTGTCCTTATCCTTACGTGGGTAAGCACAGCTCACTGGGTGAGCCCTGGTCCCCTGTGGCACATCCTCACAGCAGCCAAGTTCAACCCTGACAATGCAGAGAGCACACACACCTCACCACTCTGGATGGCTGCCTGCATTGGGCACCCTAACAGCGTCCTGCCAGATAGCACTGATGACAGGCAGATCCCTGTTCCATCCTGCTCAGTACGGCAGCGCACAGACACAGTGGTGCCACTCAGGTGGATGAGATTTGCCAGGTTCAAAGATAGCACAGGTACTTTTTTCCTGATTTTCCATGAAATACAAAGCTTATACTCATGGGGACCTGCCTGCTAACCCTTCTAGGGTTGCAAGGAAAACTTAGCTCGTGCATAGAGTCTACTCAGTACACGGAGGAAGCAATTCTACACATCATGGCTTCTGTTCTAGCGAATGGAGGGGGAGTGGGGGAAATTACACTGGAGAGGGGAGAGAGAAGTGAAAGTCATTTGTTCATTTTCTGTCCAGTGAAAGTAAAGAAATGAATAGAGAGTTAGGGCAAAGTAGTGGCTGTCGTAGAATCATTAAGGTTGGAAAAGACCTCTAAGATCACCAAGTCCAGCCATTAACCCAACACCACCATGCCCACTGAACCACATCCTGAAGAACTCATGTCTACACAATTCTTTTAACACCTCCAGGGATGGCAACTCCACCACTTCCCTGGGAAGCCTGTTTCAATGCTTTACCAATGCTTTACCAAATACCTGTCCCATCCACTGGAATTAGGCATGAGGAAAACAGCATTTTGAAAAGACTAAGGTCGACATAGAAAAATAAAGCCCACGCAGTTAAGCAGGAACACTGCAATTGGAGTAAAAAACTCCAGAGAAGTGGGATGGGCAAGTAACAGACCTGAAAAAGGAAATTTGTAAGCTGTTATATGGCCATTATCATCAGCATTTACCACTCTGGTGCCACCTCACTTGCTTATATCACAAGTTCATGCAGCTTTTAACATTTTACTTGCATTAATAATTCATGTGGTTTTAGAGATATTCACCTTCCAGGGTGACACACAGTTGTAATGAATTGGATGCAACATTACACAGCTGTGCCACCACCTGAGCTTTTCAATCCTGAATCAATTCTCTCTCTCTACAGGTAATGACCGTAATACAGATCCTAATGAAGACTTATGCTCATGCTTAAATTTAAGCCTCTGAGTAAGTTCTCTGAAGTCAACAGGCTAAATCTCCTAATAATGTAAAGATAGATCCACTACCATTAACAGAACTGCTCCTCTTTGTATCTGGGCCAGGAGGTCAACTCAGGAGTAAAAGCTAAGCAGGAATGAGCATCCCAGATTTCTAACTTCCCTCAGTTGTTCTGTGGATAAATCTAATCAACAAATAGAATTTCAATCTCTTGAACAAACTACCAAAGCTCTGCGATGAAATTAAATTTTCCTTTTTATAAATGCATTGCTTTTCATCTGCGTACACACAAATGAAACTCTACATTCATTTTCTACATCTCTCATAATTAAATTCCTTCCTGAATTTAAGGAAGATATGAACTTGGTTTAGACCAGGAGCTTGGGAAAAAAAAAAAAGGATCATATTTAGCTCATGCAATAGAACCGAAGGTTTGTAATGATAAGATCCAAATATTTTGTTTCAAAAGGAAGATTTGAAATTGCCATCATTACATCAACATTGATCTTCACTGTCTTTCAAAGATCTCTGTAGTGCAAGTCAAGAAGCAGTAAGTGTATCCTTCATATAAGAAGATATGAAGAGATGGAGTTGAGGAAACCATCGTCAGCTCAGGCTTGCTCCCTTTTTGGGTTGGGTTTTTTGTGTTATTTTGTTTCAGAAAGGTAGGGTGGGTCATGTACAACAAGGCTATCAAAAATCACCCTCTGCTACCTCTTAACTTGAAACGCAAAATGTAATTAAAATTATGCTTACAAAACCAAAACTCCACCTTCTGTTTTTTTTTTTTTGTTTCATCGTCTGCTGCTGTTCTTGGCCCCAAAACAACTGGACAAATAACTTTTGTAATCTTGCCCCCAAATATCTCTTTCTGAAATGAAGCTAGCCCAGAACAGCAGTCTCAGCAGGTGAAAGAGTTTTGGGATTCTTGCACACATAATTTCCTCTGCCAGGGCCAAACTCTGTCAGTTTGCCTTCTGCTGGAGAAGCCTTCTCCCCAACCAACCCTAGTAACTGCAGGGGCTGGCCTTACAGCAGCTATACAGTTTTGTTTATGGCACAGCTGAGCATGCAGCCCAGCTCTCTTGAGACACAGTTTCATAGCCCAAATAGCAGAGCAAAATGGTCTTCATGTAACCATGTAATTGAACATTGCAGAGAAAATCAAGTTAATTGTGCATAATATTTTCATATAGAGTTTGGAATTAAATAAGTTCTCCCACCCCTCTCCTCAAGGTACTTCATGTCCTCTGGTTTTAAACCACATGCTTTGAGCTCTACATAATTCACTGTACCACTGCAACCTGTGCAGTATCTTGCCATCTAGAAATCCATATGATATGCTCTTGCATACCATAGAGATCATGAATAATGCACAAGTGGTGTTTTCTCTATTTTCTAAATGAGCTGCTATCAGTAAAACTTCATTCTCCAGCTGCCTCACAGAGCTGCATTTCTTCATTTCGTTCAGTTTTGCGTTGAATAGCTGACTGCAGCCCAACCCCCTTCTTGCACTCGGCAGGCAGAGGGGCAGGAAGTCTGAGGCAAAGCACCTTGTAGATCAACTTTTCCATTCCCTCGTACTAAATCCACATCACTGCATTTTTTGCTGTGTTCTTTTCAGTGCAAAGAAAATCTGATTCTAATAGTGAGCAACTAAGATAGACATCACACATGTCAAGCTGCCCACAGCAGACTAAATTAGACACAGAACTGCATTCTTCATCACCACAAAGGCTTGTCTTCAGTTTGGGCCAGACAATCCGACTCATCTAATCCTGATGCTGGGACCCGACTCAGAGAGATTCCTTGTTCTTGTTAGCATACTCAGGTTTGTCTCTTGCAGTGTCAAGGGCAAAGATAGTGTTTCTTACTCTTTACATCTCTCTGGATGTATGGTCATATTTAAATATTATAAAATATTCATACAGCAAAGCTTCTTCCCAGAAGATAAATGTAGATTATTTTCTTAGTTATACATGGCTATATACAAGTGGCATCCCTTAGGGGTCAGTGCTGGCACCAGTGCTGTTTGACATCTTTGTCAATGCCATGGACAGAGGAATCAGTGCACTCTCAGCAAGGCTGCAGATGGCACCAAGCTGTGTGGCACAGTCGACTTGCTAGAGGGCAGGGATCCATCCAGAGGGACCTGGACAGGCTGCAGAGGTGTGCCCAGGCCAACCTCAGGACATTCAACAAGGCCAAGTGTAAGGTCCTGCACCTGGGTAGGCACAAGCCCAAGCACAACTCCAGGCTGGGTGGGGAATGGCTGAGAGCAGCCCTGAGGAACAGGCCCTGGGGGTGTGGGGTGATGAAAAGCTCAAGATGAGGCTGCAGTGTGAGTGCAGCCCAGACAGCAACTGTGTGCTGGGCTGCAGCAAGAGCAGTGTGGGCAGCAGGGCAAGGGAGGGGATTCTGCCCCTTTGCTCTGCTCTCCTCAGACCCCACCTGGAGTCCTGTGTGCAGTTCTGGAGCCCCCAGCACAGGAAGGACATGGAACTGTTGGAGCGGGTCCAGAGGAGGCCACGAAGATGCTCAGAGGGCTGCAGCAGCTCTGCTGTGAGGACAGGCTGAGAGAGTTGGGGCTCTGCAGCCTGGAGAAGAGAAGGCTTCCAGGAGACCTTAGAGTAGCCTTCCAGTATCTGAAGGGGGCTACAGGAAGGCTGGGGAGGGACTATTGACAAGGTCTTGCAATGACAGGACAAGGGGCAATGGGTTTGAAGTGGCAGAGGGGAGATTGAAACTGGATGTTAGGAGGAAGTTGTTTGCAGTGAGGGTGGTGAGACACTGGCACAGGTTGCCCAGGGAGGTTGTGGCTGCTCCCTCCCAGGAGGTGTTCAAGGCCAGGTTGGAGGAGGTCTTGAGTGACCTGTACTAGTGGGAGGTGTCCCTGCCTATGGCAGGGGGTTGGAACTAGATGATCCTTGAGGTCCCTTCCAAACTTCTTATTCTAAGATTCTATGATATATGTGTTAACAGGCAAGTTCTTCTGTAGGTCTTTTTCAACACAGAGAGTTTTCTCCTACAGATTTGAGGTTTTGGGCATTACTGACATATAAATAGAAATACATTAAATATAATTATTACTGATACTAATAACCTGATATTCAGAACTATAGTCTGTCCATTAACTTGGATCTTAAACAGAATAAAGATGCTTCAAGTCAAATCCTTCTCCACTATTCAGAGCTTTCAAAGCATCCTTAAAAGACCATTTAATAGTGACTGTGGTCACCAGCTTTTAGAAACATAATTGTATCTGCTCTCATTACCACACCTTTTGACAGAATCAAAGAGCACAGCTCTGAGAAACAGTGATGGGAGTACTGAGAGGGCATCATTTATGTAAAAGGCTGTCAGAAGGGAAGTGCCTGGCCTTACTTATTTTCTCCTATTTGCATATTGTATTTTTAGAAGAGCATAATTTTAGGCAGGAAAACTCAAAACATCTCAGCAATGGAGCAGTTGCAAAACAAGAACAGCACAGGCAGCAGATGAAGATTAGTGGGATCAATTGCTTGTCACAGGAAAAAGCATTTTCCTTTTGATGTGTTTTCAGTATTAGTGTGGTTCCTGTTTCAAAACTACAGTTGACTTGCTCTGCATGTTATATTAAGGATTCCCAAATGGATAGATAAAATCCTTATACTGAATGGAGCATGAAGGAAATCAGTACATCACTTCTAATCCAACAGAGTTTACAGACAGGCAGTGATACTTGGGATCACATATTTACACAGTGACTGTTGACTCCTGGATGGACAGAAGCCTCCAAACCCTAGCAGAAACTCTGCCTTCATGCTTCCTATTTAATAATTAAATACCTTAACACAGAAGCTGGGGAACAGAAAATGACAATCAAAATAAAACAGATTTACAAAATGTCATGTCCAGGGCTACAATACATTATTTACAAAAAGTATATCAAATTTAAGAGCAAAATGTCAGAGTAGCCCTTGCTTCCATTTTCACAACAGCCACTTAGGTGAGAGTTGATGGGTTTGGGACAATGTGACATTTTTAATTCTTTATCTGCTGACAATAAACATGCTCTCTGGAGGACAGCAACACAATGCACAGCTGATAAAAGCATAACATTTCTCGGCACTTGACAAAAGGTACTCTCACTTCTGGTTTTGTTTGTTTTCCCTCTCAGAAATCTACTTGCTTAGGATGACAGTTACCAGGGAGTTTATACTGCATTATGTTTCTTTTTTTTAAAAGCTGACCCTAGTGGAGCAAAAGGTATTTTATTTTCCCAAACAAATCTGGAGAATTTATATAAACAGTATGAGCTACTAAATTATAATGATGGTCCAAGGCTTCATACATGAGTCCCTTTGATAACAAGATCATAAGACAAGTGAAACATGGCATCATGTAACAGCTAGATACGTGACATTTAGTTATAGTCCCTTTAACTTCTCAGTGACAAACATCAAGGTTTAAGAGTAGTTCCTGACATAATCAGAATAGCTTCTGTTTAGAAAGTAAACAAATCTATAAGGAGTATTTCTGAGAATATTTGAGCAGTCCTTGGTCCTTTCCCAACTCAACTGAAGTCAGCAAGAAGGTATCAGAGTAAGTCAAGCCCCTTTCCTACTGAGCAGCATAAATGCCTACAGCAAGTACAGCAAACTACTGGCACCAGAACAGTATTTTAGGCTAAGAAACCACCAAACTGGGGAACGTGAAGATTATTTCTGTATTGGAGAGCTAACAGCCTGCTCCTGTGGAGCAGCAAGGACTGCATTTGCTTATAGACCCAACAACATAGAGAATCTTGGTCCTTGTTTTCACTTCAGCATCAGCAACGAGTAGATTCCATAGTAGGAGGCAACATTTTAAATTTACCCTTTTCCTTTAAGATTATAGTTTGTTAGCATTGTGGATTCAATACAGTTTTGGTCATGTTAGATTCATTCCAGATCTTCAGCTAGGAGATTATTAACTAAACTAGATGCAGGGTATTTAATATAGACAAATGGGAACAATCCAATTAACTTCAATAGATTCTGAGAGCTTTTAACTCATGCCTTCAGACGTATAGATGTGCTAAATGTATATTAACTTTGTAATTTAGATGTAGGAGAAAGTTTTAGAAATGCATGTGGGCACCAATGACTTCTACATTCTTTGCTAATGTGAGAGTAAAAAATAATTCTCTCTCTCCTGGGATTTTCTGTGTACAGTTTCCAACTTTAATGGTTATACGAATTTCAGTACATCTGACGGAGAAAGAATAGATGCAGAAGAAATAGTTTCAAAGTAAAATAAAAGGAAGCTATTACTGATAACAGATCCTCAAAAATAATCAACTGTGTTTACTTTTTCTTTTAGATTGGTGAAATATAGTTTCTGGAAGTCATACCAGACAGGATGAAGGGTGAATGATATTCACAAAGTCTTTTATGTTAGAAGTTTCTGATAGAGTAGTTCTGTTATCACTGTTATACAACCTTATACTTTTTTTAAAATAACAATTACAGACATAATCAGATTTCTATGTAGACAAAACATGAAGTTTGTTAAATTAATTCCCTCATTTAACAGAAAAAGATTTAACAGTTTTATATTGTCAGATACCATTAAAAAGCAGTTGATTTACGTTTCAGTGTAAAGCAGCAGGAGCAACTTTCCAGATAGTATTATTTGTAAATTAAAACTAGCATTTGTAAATTAAAGCTAAACTAAAATAGCTAAATAAAAACTAGATATGCAAAGTTATGATTCACTCTGGTTTTGGTCAAGGTTCTAGATGTTTGCATGCTGAGCTAGGCTGTGTCCTCAGATTGGAACCGTGCTCACTGAAGTTACAGAAGTTCCTTGGCCATTCTCTTCCCTGTAAGCCTATCAGCTTAACCTCTGACTTCATCTCAACCCATCATGTGCCATTAGTGTAACTTCTGAGTTTTGCAGATTTCTACCACATTGTGCATCCTAGCAGGCTGCTTCCCAAGAACATCCATGTGATGGACATCAGCACAGATCACATCTCAGCTGCCTTTCCTGTGGTCTGAGTAACACACAGAGAACTTAAATCTCAGTGGGGTTGTAACTCAGTCGAAGAGCTGGGACTAGCACCACAATAACTCGCTTCCAACTACTCAAAAAGCCTGTGCTGCATTGCAAACAAACCCACCACCCTTCACAGTGCCAGCACAGCCTTTGCTTTATAAGGCGCCACTCTCTGGGCCTGGGCCTTTCACTGGTACTACTGATGAGTGACGGAATTGATGTCATAAGGTGAGCAAGTCGGAAGCACTTCGTTGTGATTTGAGTCCTATGGCCAGTTTTCCAAGTTGAAGGGTATGAGTTAAATTAGGAATTATAAAAGCTTTAAAGACTACATGTAGTTCCCTACATGTGAGCTAGGCATCTAAAAGAGCAAGGAGCATGTTGTAATGGACTCTTAATAAACAACACCATGTACATAAAGCAACCAATGTAATCAGCAGAATGACATCATGCCCTAGCCTCCGTATTAGGATATGATATCATCCTGCAGGCACCATAAACATTGGTGCACTCCTACACCATCTCACCTCAATACACCTTGGGCATTTAGATAATTGAGTCAGCTACAGGGTGACTCCTGTGCACGAGGGTGTCTGAATCTGGAGCTCAATGCTACTCCCAGTTTCCAGAAATTAGAATATGGCAGGCATAGGTGGTGAGGAGCACTCATCTCCCATGAAACAGCAAAATGTTTCTATTTAATTTCTTGACTCAATCAATTCTGTACTCTTACAAAGCTCAATTTAGTGTTAATTTTTGTATGGAGTTCATTCCATGCAGATAGGAAGAGTTGAATCTGTAAGCTCTCATTAAAGTGAACATACTGTGTAGCATTACACCTATGTAATAGTCTGATACCTCTATTGTCTTGAGCGATGAGTGCACATCACTGAAAGCACAGATGGGTGACTCAAATAAGTATGTGTCATATGCAAAATGCACGGAACCTTTAAAGTCTTCCAACTAGTTGCATCTGTCATTTCTACTATGTCAAATAACAAACTGCAGAGCCTATTCTGGCTTTCAAGCTTGAGCTAAAGGTCCCTATAATTCTCCTCTCCCACCATCCTTCAAAGCAAAAGTTACATTACCGGGACCTATGAAAACAGAACAAAATATTAAGGGGTTCTATTTACATTTTCTCAGACCAAAACAACCTATTATTTTATATCTACCTACTAATACTTCTCAATTGAAAAAAATGTTCGAATCTCCTTTTGCTAAAAATTTGCCTCAAAGTTTTAACTTTGAATTTTAATTTCCTTAAAAAGAAAATGATATATTTAGTGGACCACAGCTGTCTGGAAAGTACATATTTGATAGGCATACAGTACTAATTTGGAAAATGAGTATGATTTACTTGATGAGTCACAATGAATGTCTGTAAATACATATCCAAGTTCTTGACTAGAGAAGACTAGTCTTGCAAGCTGCAGTACACAGAAATCATACTCAAACAGATCAATACCTCCCCTGAAGAAGAGTGGAGGTCAAAGCTAACAGCTCCCATCTTACCTCTTTCACGCTCTTGGCTGATGAAGCCCAGAAATAAGATGCTGTCAAAGAGTGCAAATACTGAATGAAAAAGATTTTCCCAGTTTAATCTGTTTTGCAGGATAGAAATCCCATGGCATGGCACTGGACAGCTCCTGCTCTAGATGACATAGCAGCTTCATTAAAGCCTGGCACCTCAGGCACTGGCCTGGCTATGAAGGATGGGAATGGTTCCAGCATCCTGCAGCACACTCCCAGCTGCTCCATCTCTCCTTCAGGCCCCATAAAATGCATGTTTGCCTGGTTATGTGTCAGGAGAAAACATGGGCAGTCTTGGGGTGGGGGCAGGGTGGGCAGAAGGAGCAGGAAGGAAGCACATGGACATGACTGAGCCTGTGCCTTAAATGGTGAACACTGGAGGTTGCTCAACAAATCCAATCCCGATTCTCAGGCTGCCCTCTCAAATCTGTTTGGAGGAAAATTGTATACTACAATTCTGGCAGTATCAAGAATCTTTGGATTTCCTCAATTTCAATGTGAGGAAGGAAAAGGAGGCCATTTTNTGTCAGTGGGGTTGGACCAGATGAGCTTTCAAAGTCCCTTCCAGCCCCTGACATTCTGTGACTCTACAATTCTATGATTTTGCATCAGGTCATCCTCCATCTAACAGAGATATTTGAATAATTAGTGCAGAGCACTGCCAGAAACATGACATTTCAAACTCAGATCTACAAACATATCCATTGATAGCATTAATTTAAGATAATCAGGTGACTAATTGGGTGACTAATAGTGTTAGTGAGGAACAAAAAAAAGTTGAGATTGTAATCAGAGGTAAATTTCAGCTTCTAGAAATGCACTAGGCAGCAGACGGAACACTAAACCATTGTGATCACATACTTCTTATTTGCTAATATAAAATGCTGAAGTGTTGAAAATTAAGAGAAAACATGTTTATTGCCATCATAAGCCACCAAGCTGTCTTAAATCTTTAATTTATAAAGAAAATTCACTTTTCAAAACAGTATAATTCAGGCTCAGGGCAGGCATTTCTATGAGTAGTTTCTCATAGACAGTACAATAAGTAACTGAAAATGACCTTGTGTACCTAAGGGTAGTGCATGTTGTATGGATGGGAAATAAAGGCTATGGTAATAACATGGAAAAACATTTAACACTTAAGTATTTGAGCAACTTTAAATAGGTGAGTAACTCCTATGAGTGCCACTGGATTTACCCTGCTTACACGAACAGGGTCTTCAGAAGACATTTCCGAGAAGATAATTTAGAGAAGTTTGAATTAAGAGAGAATATAGAAGGGAAATCAGATTTTCTGCAGATAGTTGCCAACTAATTGGTTTTAAGTATTTTAACAATGCTGGTGCTTTGCAGTTAGGTTAATTATGATACATTAAGGTCCTGTGTAGAACTGAAAAAATAAATTTGTAAGTTGTAAAATTTTACTTTAATCATGCCCTTTTTTGCTTAAACATTTTGCAGGAACAGGGATCAAGCAACCACCAGCACACCAACCACAAAAATTTCCAAACCAGCTAATTTAACTTTAGGGCACATTTTAAAATGTAAATTCATATTTAAAATTTTATAAAATAATTTCTCCTTCCTTCAGTGATATGATAGCATAGCAAGATCTTCCAGCATGTAAACCCATGAGAATAAAGTCAGCATCACATTAAACACTTTAAACACTGCTACATCTAACAGTTAAGTTAGTCAAAGGTTAATAAGTATCTGTGAAAGGGAAACTGAAGTTACTCCAGCAACATTTGAAATATGTTCTCTTTAAAAAAAAAAAAAAAAAGCAGCACATTAGAAACTGAATTAAAATTACTATTAGAAATGTTCTACAGATTTATCCCTTACTTGCTAATAGTAATGACTTAGTGTTTAACCTGCAAACAAGTGAGGAAGCTCACTCTCCGTTATAACACTGTAGGTAGGAGGAAGGGAATATTTACAAGTCTCAATCCTTTTTAGTAACCCATGACTCTCTGATTATGTGAAATGCCTCCAGATGAATACAAACACAGTGCTTTCTAAAAATGAAAAAGCCAGAAAGCCAGGACAAGGCCCACATTACAAAAGCAAGTTGCAGTTATGCCCTACTTTACAAGCCTAAGAGGAATTCACGTGGTTGATAAGCCTCTGGTAGCCTTTTGTAAAAGGATGGATTTCTGTTGTGCTGTGTTCCCTGAAAAACACACCAATCCTAGGTCAACATTTTGTTATTAAAAATAAGTAGTTCACACAGCACTTAGATGTCTGAGATCTTGTCAGAAATATTGGAGGCACTTGCACATATATAAAAAGCATTTTTCAGAAGCAGTGGCAGAATTTTATTTTTGGAAGAGTTAAAGGATAACAGCAACTTTAGATGTAGGTTTCCTTGGGCTTTGGAGGATGAAAGGGATTAATGGAGGGTCACAAGAGGAGGATGGAAAAAGAAATGGAAATAAGAGGAGACTGCTATTGGATGTAGCTTATCCTTTCCCTAGGCGGTGGTTAGAGGTGTCTACAAGAAGAAGAAGGATTGATTACTTCTTGCTGCATGTTTCCAACAGTTACTCCAACAGAAGGATGAGTATGGTCAAAATGGGATTTTCCTATTCTCTTTGTTAAGAGTAAGACTGAGGTTGTAATGTCCTTTATACAGAATTTGATTTAGTATAAAACTCTCATCTCCTTCAGGCTAGCAGTTACTGGAGCAACAGGGTAGGACTGTACATGCTTCTTGTTTTATTAGAGGATTTGGAATACAGCTGAGAAATGTACACCATGCAGTTCTGTGCTGCTTTTTGGAAGGAATATATATTAAAAAGAAGATTGCCAATACTCCTTGAGATTTGTGGCAATTCACATTATAATATCTAAAACTACGGCAGCTGCATCTCAGGAACTTAGTACTGCAAAATGATTCTTCATCAAGCACTTGTTGCTGTATTATTGTTTTCTAAAATGTCATTAGGATGAACAACGTAGCTATAAATTCTAGGATTGAGCTTGGAATCCTTTCTATTATTTCAAAATAAGAAAGAGTCATCTTCCTAGGGACATCACCAGGAAAAGCTCCCACTCTTAATAAAAGTTGTCTACAAATAAGGCCAGTTACAGATGCAAGATCCACTGCTTTACTGCTGCACAGGCCAAAAGACAAAAATCCCACATTTTCCAGAGTATAACCCACTACTCCATGCATATTTGATGGACTCAGCAAATGCAGCACACACAGCAGTGCACAAAACAAGGTTTTCTAAAAGCCTCCATTTAATTTCATTTATAATAGCTTCCCCTTAAAAATGGTAAGCTATGCACTTTGACTCATCCATTTTAAATTTAGAAATATAACTCAATTGTAAACATTGCCATAATTAATGTCTTGTTATTAAGTCCATGCATAATGTCAAACATGAAGAAAAAAACCTCTGTGTAGATTTCAGAAAGCAGAGTATTAGCATACATTTTCTGAGGGTAGGAAATGTAACATTAGCTGGCAGGCCTCTGAGCCTCCTAAGCACAGAATGACATAGTACTGGGAGTAATGTGTACATTTCTGACTATCAGATTATATAGGAAGCACAATGCAAAGACTCAAAATATACAACAGATGGCAACTGAAACGAGTCAGGTTCTGCGGATGTAAGACATGGTATGACTGTGCTAAAATTAATTTTTAGACTTAAGGAAACAGGAAACTGAACGGATATGTAACAGACAAAAAAATAAACAGATATGCCAGTGAACTCTTGGAGATGAAACTTGACATACAGGCATCACATATTAGTGGAAAACCAGGAGGACCTATTACAGGAGAACAATACATCTAAAGACTGAACCTAGGCTTAAGATAAGGTGAGTATAATTCACCCACAGCCTGGTCAAAACCAGAAGCTTTGTGCAGCTTTTGAAGGCTGAGCAGAGGGAAAAGAAAGTCAATGGTTCAACTACTGTGCAAATTTAACATTAATTGCAATTTATAGGGTTACGTACACTCAGGGTCTTCTGAGATGTGAGCTGGAACCAATTGGAGACATTTTCAGAGGCACAGAAGGGAGTTAAGCAGTATGTTTCCACTGCCTTTTGACCCTCACTTCTGTCTGCCTTCAACATTTCCTGTGTTTATTACTGTTCTTACAACACTCGTGTGTATCTGAGTACTTCTAACATGTGAACGAATTTACAATCACAACTCACCCGTGAAGTACAAATGTTTTTGCATTTCCATTTTGGAGAATGGAAAACAGGTGATTGACGAAATGGTTTGCTTGAGGTCGCATACACAGTGTAGTAGAAGTGGTTCAAAAATTTCTTATCTCATTGGGCATTCCTCCTCACCAAGCCTGTACACATTTTAAGCACTGAAAAGTGAGATGCATTTCATTTACCATCTCTGTGATTTACCAAGCCCCCCCCCCCCCCTCCAAACTTCAAGAAGGTTAATAGTATTCTAACTTTCAAGAAGGTTGATAGTATGGTGTTTATTTCTACATAGTGTTGCCAAAAAATGGGGATATTCTAGTCATTAGAGATCAGTATTTAACAGTTTTGTTTCTGGGAAAAGTGTTCAACATCCTTTTCCCTACCTTCCTGTATCAGTACCTTAAGGTAAATGCTGTTACATAGTGTATTTCTGTTTCTACGACTCTCTTTATTCTGGGAAACACCAAGGAAACAGATTTTTTTTTTTAAAGTCATTTATACTGAGCTTTGACATTTTCTGTATTCTTTGGTGACCTTAGGAAAAGCAACTTCATGACTAATACAGGAATAGAAGACAGACCTCAGCAAGAAATGACAGTCTAAATGGTTTCTTATGAAGTCTCATAATTTAACTTCCCTATTATAAAAACTCACAAAGCAAAATTAGGTTTTTACATCCACTGGAGGTGGATGCCCTTTATCTTTTGTCTGCTGTTAATTGCTTTCTTCATCTGTGTGGCTTCAATACGCTGATTCTTTCTGCAATAATGGCAATATTGAAAAGGCTATGTTGCTTTTTCTCCTCCCTAAATGGGAAATTGCTGAAACACTGAAAAGGTAAACACATAAATGTTACTTACACTGCTTCATCTCCCTTTAGATTTCGCAATGATGCCTTCCTACTTGGTTTTAGTCAGAGAGCAATCTCAGTCTGTATGGATCAAACCAGTTAGCACACAATACACCACAGATAACATCTGCTGCTGTGCATTGGGCAAGCATGAAAGAGATGTACCTTAATATCCCCAGCAAGGCCTGTTCTGTGGAGTAATGAGTGTACAACCAGCCCTGACTGACTTACAAGGATAAATCAAATGTAATTGTTGTGCTTTTTCACTTTTGTCCTTATAAGATACATTTAACCATGACATAGTACAGCAATAGCTTGCTTGGAGCTGCACACTCTTTGGCTAAGACAAAGCACAGAATGTCTGTGCCTTCCACTGGGGACAGTATCAAGCACATGTGTTGGTCTTCTACCCGTGGTCTCACAGGTCATTTGTATCTTCCATTTGACGACTCTGTGGAGGATCTGTTCTGCTAAAAATCCTAACTTAAGCTTAATATATCAGCTATAGTGACAAAAAAAGAGTTTCTCTGTAGAAAGCACAACTAGCTGAGCAAAGCTAGGCCTGCACCTGTATCCAAATGTGTACATGGTACAAATCACACTGCACAGCAGACACTTCCCTCTCATTCAGACTTGCCCTCAGACTCCCACACTTTGGTCCCAGCAGGCTCCTGGTGACAGCACTTGCATTCTTTCGGCAAGGCCTGAAATAAGAGAGCTTTTCTTTTCCTCCTGCTAGCTGGCTGAAAAGCATTTTACAAGGCTTGCTGAGAAAAAGCTATTGTAATGTTTTTGTGTGGCTACGTGCCACCACAGTGAAAAAAATAAGCAAACCCTTGAGGCTTTATTGGAAACTATGTGGGGAAAGGGATGAATCCAAAAGCAATGAATGTATCCCCTTTATTTTCCATACCCTGTCAAGGCAAGGCAGGCCTCTGCTACAGGGTCCAACCATGAGCCCAGATACTCAGTTTTCAAACACTGCAAAGCCTTGAGCCTGCATCTGAGATGTGGAATATCTTTCCTCAACACAATGTTATTCAAATCACCTTGCATTCTTCCTACTCCTCCCTCTTCCATTTCCACTTTCATCTTTCCAAATTTCTGCTGGTGTCTATAAAACCATCTTATAATTTCTTTTTTCAATGTTTAAAGTTTTAAAAAAAAAAAAAAAGGAAAGAAAAAAACCCAAAACAAACCAACAAACCAAAACAAAACAAAAAACAAAACCAAACCCCACACTAAAATCTTCTCTCCAATTTTTAGAAAATTTTATTACAAAGCAGGGTTTCCTGCAGCTGCTCACCCACCCATCAATCATCCTTCCACTGTGGCTTTTCTTGCTCTTTTGTGATCTGAATATTGTTCTGGCTGCAGCAGGCAGAATCTTCTTCCATTTGAGGTCAATTAGATTTTACTACTATGTCAACAGAGTGTTCGTCTGTCTTTATTTCAGGTCTCAGTACCACATCAATCAAAACCTCACTAGAATTAAGATCTTGGTGCTGTATTTTGTTGTTACCTGTCCCCTTAGGGAAACATCTGTGACTAAGCTATGTCTGCTGCTCCCTCTTTTGAAGTTCTAAACACTTACACTACTGTTGCAAAAGTACACGTGAGGAGTTTTTGCCTGAAAGGGTAAGTACAGACAGATAAGAAAAGGAATCAAGATATTGGGAATTAAATCCAGGTCTTTATCACTGAAGTTCAGAACACTTTATCCTAGCAATTGATGATTAACTTTCAATTCGTCATTTCAGTCAGTAAATCATCTTCAAACAAAAGATCCCTTTGGGGACCTCAATGCTGTATGGCCATTTCCTTTTTTTTTTTTTTTTCCTCTCCCCATATATCCTTTAAACTGATTTTTAAAGTTCTTTCCAAGGTTTTTGAAAGTTGAGCAAGAAGTGTCTATTCTTTTAGCTCCATCAGATTTCTTTCTGTTTTTTCTGTAACTCCTGGCAATGTCATAGATTGTTTAGAATGAGTTTTTATATATTTGTCAGAAAGGGAGTGTTGGAGCTTTCACAGAGCCCAGAATGTTAATGGGGCACTGCTGCTGGTCACCTAAAAAAAATAAATTAGTCCAATAGTAAATTCCTATCTTCTCCTCTGTTCTGCTTTCACTTTTCTGAGTTTATAAAAGTCAATTCCAATGAAGCTACTCCTAAACCAGTAAAAAACAAATCTGTCTCCATACATACTCAATTTTCATTTATCCAATCCCTCCTGATTAAGGGATTTTCTTTCACTGCTGTATTAAAAAAGGATCTTGCCTGCATCTTCTCATAACCAATTTCCTATCCACACAGCAAAACTCTTAAGTCAGGCATGGGCTAACTAGAACATTCCTGTTGATTCTTTTAGGTACAGCCTAATACTACATGATAAACCTCTCAGGTAAAAATAATCTGCTCACAACTATTCGCCATGCCTCCATAGTCCTCAAAAGACAAATTCTCTTCTTCTCTGATAAAGACAAGTAGACCACTTCAGGTTAGAGGGTAACTCCGAACTGTAAAGGTGACATCTGACATGCTATGGACACAAACAAGTGCTGACAGCACTAGCACCAAGACAGAAAAGCAGAACATGTTCAAGGTTGGTTTTGCAATGCAGCTGCCAGAGCAGGAAATCGCTTAAAGGCCAACACTGCAACTATCTCCCAAAGACTCCTCTTCCAAGCTAGGCCAGCCTTCCAAGGAATATGAAAGCATGCTGGGTTTCTACTGAAACAGCGAGCTTCTAAACACCAGCTGGCTTGCTAGATTAAAGACCCCAGAAACTTCCTTTGCAATTGCTAAAACTGGTACTATTAGTGATGTGATCATAGAATCAGAGAATGGTAAGGTTGGAAGGGACCTCAAGGATCACCCAGTTTCAACTCCTTGCCATAGGCAGGGACACCTCCCACTAGTACATGTCACNCACACCCCCAGGGCCTGTTCCTCAGGGCTGCTCTCAGCCATTCCCCACCCAGCCTGCAGTTGTGCTTGGGCTTGTGCCTACCCAGGTGCAGGACCTTGCAATTGGCCTTGTTGAATGCCATGAGGTTGGCCTGGGCACACCTCTGCAGCCTGTCCAGGTCCCTCTGGATGGATCCCTACCCTCTAGCAAGTCGACTGTGCCACACAGCTTGGTGCCATCTGCACATTTGCTGAGGGTGCACTGATTCCTCTGTCCATGGCACTGACGGCTTTGCAACTGCACAGAGATATTTCCAAGGCAGATACTTGAAAGCCTAAGAGAACACAACTTTTGGACACTGAAAAAGTATCCACTTCATAGCTGGTTGTCCAGAATAGAAATATTTCATCTCTAATTACTGTGGCCAAAGATTCAGGTTCATGACACGGATTTGACTAAAAGGATATTTTGTCTTTCCTGCCAATATTAAATTACCAGTCATGCTCATTTTTATTCAGTTGGTCCTTTTTCCCTCAGACTCTTGCCTTGAATTCTTTAGTATGTGTTATTTATAAAATATTTTAAGAAAAATACAACCTTATCTACAAAGACATACTTCCCTCTAGCATACTTCTCACGTGAAACCAGAACCATTGAGTACGAACCTCACAGTAAATTAACTAGAAACCACAATTAACTGGAAAGAAAGAAACAAATAATCTAACAAGAAGCTCTAATAGCATAGAAAATCTAAAAAAAACTGTCATGGTGATGAGAAGCAGAAGTCTATCACCTTACATACCAAAAGGATCCCCTGGCACAGGGTTCCCTGAGACAATGTGCAGCCATCAACCAAAGCTCAAGGTAAGTTTCATTCCAAAATTATCGTTTTTGCAGTGAAAGTGAATACACAAGGGGTGGGCACGGTCCTCCACTTAAAAAAAGAAACATAAATCCGTGGTGCCTTGATGCCTGCAATTCCTTGTCTCAGACATGCCTCCTTTTGGTGCATTTGGTTCTGCATGCGAATAGAAATTGTCGATTAATTCAGAATGCAGCCATTTAATCTCTCAGTCACAACAACAGCTGACAGGGTACCATCCCTCCTTCTTTCACTACACCAACTCTTCACAGAGTATTTGATCAAATTCAAGGTCTTACTGTTACACTTCAAAACCCTCCATAGAAGTGATTTAAAATACCTGTGGGAGCTCACCTCTTCACAACGCTAACATCCCATGAGAACAATGCTCCCCAAAACCCTGGAGCTGTCATATTCAGAGATGGCACTTGTGATTATAGGAGACAGGGCTATTCCCACAGAGGACTTCAGCTTGGTTTCACACCAGAGGAGTTTACAGTGATAGTAAATACAACAATGAAGTATTCTTAACAGTGGAAGAGAAGTAGTATTAGAAGGAAAGCACAGAGGAATTAAGCTAAAATCTATATCATCTCAGATATTATGTGGGATCTAACATAGATCAGTATTGCAGTTCATGCTTTGATTGCTTGGAACACATACAGCTTCTGCAGTGAAGTTACATGAAAAGCCAAGAACAAAGATAAGGATCAGACTGAAAACAGAAGTGTTTTGATACATTAGATTTATGCCTCTGCTAAACAGAATTTTGTAGATCTCCTAAGAAAGCACTTGCCACATGTTATCAATGCAATCGTCTGAGAAAGACACATCTTGTTTACAAATACGGGTCATGATTTGGCCTCCATTTTCCCCTTTGGTAATGGCACTAGAGAGGCTCTAAAGTTGCTTGTCAGCTTAGAGGTTCCCTTCTGTCCAAATTAGACGGCCACATAAGCAAAGGTTTACAGAGCAGTGATACAGAACACACAAGAACTGCACTATGTGAGGGGGTTGAAATAAACCCATGAAACCAGGCCATTTCAGAGTTAAGCCTATCAGTCTATCTTTACCTTATCTCCCCGTGTCTGGTTATTGCAGTAATCTTGTACAAAATCATTCAAGGATATTTTGTCCCATGTGTACTGTAACACTGACCTGGAGAAAGCATAGTGTTGAGTTAATAGGTAAGCAAGAGCTTTAGCTTCCATTTTCATTGATTTTATGGACTTAACTTAAAACCATTTAGTTATTTGAAGGTTTCTTTCTTCTTAATGTTATTTATTTAAATATGTTTCAAGGATATAGGCTGATACATAGCACAGGAATATGGCTCGTTAACATGCAATATTACATTAATCAGTAGCCTGTTATAACGCTAATGTGCACTAAAGACAGTTACAGCAAAGAGGGACAAGTATTTCCTTCCTTGCTGAAGCAGAAGCCAACATGAGAATTTTTGCAAATAAAGTGCCTCAGACTTTCCTTGTGAGCCTTATATTCATATGAACAGCACTACTAAAATCCACAAGAGGAACAGACACAGGAGTGAGCTATTAACAGGACACAAGATTGTAACCAGGTGCCTTTACACCAAGTGAAAAATCATGTTCACTCTTGTACATATAAACCAGAGAAAGACACTGACCTGATTTAGCCTGCATTGTTTAAAATCTTGATTCCTATTTCAAATTAAGACACACATAGGCTTCTGCCTGGAATGATTTGTCTGCTTTGTCTCAGAGCACTCGCAAACCCACAGAAAAATGCAGGCAAACCGAAAATCAAATATTCCATGAGCTAGAACTGCAACACGTAATTCAAAGGTTATATCATATGGGGAATGCTGCCATCCCAAAAGCAGGTGAAAACTTCACAAAGGTGAAGTTAAGTCTATTTACCTTCTTCCACTTCCTCTCTAGAGTACTACTGCAGATTAGACAGATTCACCAAAGTAAGCCAGAAAGCTTTAGAGCCTTCCCATCTGCCTTGTTCAGTGGGATCCGCTGGATGATGTGACAGGCCCACAACAGTGTAGTAGCCCTCCTGGCAAAGGACCCACCAGGCTATTTTACATCCCAGACCGTAAGTACAGCCAGAATAAAGGTACCTGATGGTGCAAGTTCCTTCACACAAAACAGGCAGAATGACAAATCAATTGTGACATTCATCCTTTTATTCATATAGGATAAATATATAAGCTCATTA
This sequence comes from Ramphastos sulfuratus, assembly GCA_013399055.1. Taxonomy (NCBI): domain Eukaryota; kingdom Metazoa; phylum Chordata; class Aves; order Piciformes; family Ramphastidae; genus Ramphastos; species Ramphastos sulfuratus. Next base: position 64,169 of record WBNM01017218.1, on the reverse strand, counting down.
CTGCTCTTGCTTACGATTCTATCCTGTTTCTACAAAACCACGTAGAAATGTTTAATGTCATGAACATACTCAGATTACTTTCAGTTGTCTTAGTTGTAAGAGAAACGAGCCAAACTTGTTAAAAAATAACACCCTATGTGTCCATGTGAGTCTGTATGAGTCATACATATATGCACAAGACACTTCTCCGTGGTATCCTTGCCAGTTACTTGTTTTACCTCCACCAGCTGACTGACAGAACATCTAACCCGAGGCTGTGCCTCAGCCAAAGTCTACAGAGTGACATGTGCGACGTGTTCCTGCCAGAAACTCATCTCTTCTTGTAAAACGATCAGGTAATATGATCATGACATACCATCTGGATTTAACAGGCTATTTTGTCTTTTTCAAGAGGTATTCATTCAACTTCTAAAAGGTCAGATTTGAACCATCTGTGATGTAAACCGGTTAGGGTATTTGCGATAAAAAGACAAAGCTTCAGCTCAGACAGCTCAGCAGGTTCAAGACCTGGAAATAATGAGGGAAGGAAATAAATTATACTAACCTGTCTCATTGATGTTTCTGTTCTTTTTGACATGAAATACTTGGCATGGATTTATTCGGTTGTCTGTATACTGGTAATAAATTTTGAGATCATTTACAACTATTTTATATTAAAATATTATGACTCCTTGGCTTTTTCCCCTCCAGCTTTGATCAGGGAACATTAATTTTACATTATATTTGGGTGAACTTTGGAGTTTTTTCCCCCTGGACTGTTTAAAGCAGGACAAGAACCAAAGTAAGGATGAGTCAGGATCCTGAAACTGTTGGAATACTGTCACTATTACCAAGGTCAACGTGAGCTCTTCCTTCAGCCCTGAAACCAGAGATGATGTCTGCATAGAAGAGAATCAATTTAGAACTTCAGCAGTATTTCAGAATGACATCTGTTATCTACTTTTCTGGTTACTCGCCTAGAACAAAGTTTCCAACTTCAACTTAGTGTGGTATTAGCTGTTACTTTAATCTGAGCAAAGGACACTGGCATAAAATCCTACCTTCTTTTCCCTACTATGTCAGCAGAAGGAAGAACTCATGGACTAGCACTGCCAGCAAAGTAACCTGGCATTTTAGTAACTATATGGAGAGAGTATATATAGAGAGAGAGAGAGTTGGGGCTCTGCAGACTGGAGAAGAGAAGGTTTCCAGGAGACCTTAGAGTAGCCTTCCAGGATCTGAAGGGGGCTACAGGAAGGCTGGGGAGGGACTATTGACAAGGGCTTGCAATGCCAGGACAAGGGGCAATGGGTTTAAACTGGCAGAGGGAAGATTTAGACTGGATGTTAGGAGGAAGTTGTTTGCAGTGAGGGTGGTGAGACACTGGCACAGGTTGCCCAGGGAGGTTGTGGCTACTCCCTCCCTGGAGGTGTTGAAGGCCAGGTTGGATGAGGCCTTGAGTGACCTGTACTAGTGGGAGGTGTCCCTGCCTATGGCAGGGGATTGGAACTGGATGATCTTTGCGGTCCCTTCCAACCTTACCATTCTAAGATTCTATGATTCTACATATCACTTTGTGAACTTACAAGAAAAAGATGGAAGGTGTAAAGAAATAAAGCAATGAACTAAACCTAGAGGCTATAATTTCCTAAAATATTCTACCAGTCATGAGTTTTCTCTTTTGTTTTGGTTTTGGTTTCATTTTCCTTAAGACTTGACTATAAAGGGAAAACTTACGGTAAATTGATAGCAGTCACAAATCCTAAATACAGCTTTGAAAAGCTATGCAGAAGTAAATGAGCCCTCATTTCATTTGACCACATCACTACAATTTCTCAATGGCCTTTTCTCTGAATATTTTATATGCTCTCTGCTCCTTGCCTTTTTTTTTCCTTCCCCTTTTTTTTCTTAAATAAGGCAATGCCTACACTGCCATAGGAAAATAAATTAAACAAACCTTGAATGCTGTTTAACTGCAAGGAAGAAAAATCTGATTCAACATAATAAGGTTATAATTGTAATAATTGAATGCTAGTGAAGCAATTGTCTTATGCATTGTGTTTGTGCTGACAAGAGTTCAATGATCTGAAGTGCTATATATACACAGTCTAAAGCCATTTAAAAATAATCAGGAAGTGAACTGATGCTTCCAGTATTTTCCAGATAAATCTAATCCAGATGGCAAATGAACTGCTTGTCGAGTTGTATTTCAATCTAAGGCAAAGTGTATCACTCACTATTTGAATTAATATGAGAACAAAACATACATAAGATATCATTTTGATCATAAATATCTCATGCCCTATCAAAGCTACACAACCTGTTCATGCTTTTGACTCCTTCTGTGTTTTCCCTTTTAACTCTGTCTTCCCACCAGAGAATGCCAGAAGCAGCTGGACTGCTATGATTTTCCACTAACATATACACCATTTTGTTTCATATACAGCACACAAAAGCAGTTTATATCATAGGAAATCATCTCTTTCTCCAGTAAATTCTGAGTAGCACCTAACTCATCCTAATTAACAATGGTGACTATGGCTTATGCACCATAAATGTGAAGTTTACCCATATTATTTACCAATTGGCCTGACAACATCCTAGACTTACTCTAAGAACCAAAGTAGCCTGAAAATGGACTGGATGTACCTATTAACCTATACTTACACTGATCTGTATAAAAATCTGTCTGAAAACTGGCACAGAATAAAGTGATTTGATGTGGTCAGCAGATCAAGGGAGGGGATTCTGCCCCTTTACTCTGCTCTCCTCAGACACCATCTGGAGTCCTGTGTGCAGTTCTGGAGCCCCCAGCACAGGAAGGACATGGAAGTGTTGGAGCGAGCCCAGAGGAGGCCACCAAGATGCTCAGAGGGCTGCAACAGCTCTGCTGTGAGGACAGGCTGAGAGAGTTGGGGCTCTGCAGCCTGGAGAAGAGAAGGCTTCCAGGAGACCTTAGAGTAGCCTTCCAGGATCTGAAGGGGGCCTACAGGAAGGCTGGGGAGGGACTATTGCCAAGGTCTTGCAATGACAGGACAAGGGGCAATGGGTTTGAAGTGGCAGAGGGGAGATTTAGACTGGATGTTAGGACTGGATGTTAGGAGGAAGTTGTTTGCAGTGAGGGTGGTGAGACACTGGCACAGGTTGCCCAGGGAGGTTGTGGCTGCTCCCTCCCTGGAGGTGTTCAAGGCCAGGTTGGAGGAGGCCTTGAGTGACCTGTACTAATGGGAGGTGTCCCTGCCTATGGCAGGGGGTTGGAACTGGATGATCTTTGAGGTCCCTTCTAACCCTACCATTCTATGAGTCTATGCTGTTTTTTTCCTTATACAGACACCATAAATGCCTTTTTTTTCTTTAAAAGGTCACATTTTCAGTAGTTACTTAGACCTGGTGAAAGCAAGTGTTTTCCAAACCATTATTTGCAAACCTCTCTGCACCACTGCTTTGGTTGTGGCAGCAGTTGTAATTCCAAACATTTTAGGCCTCTTAAAAAGGCCAACACATAATAATAAGAAGACCTATTAGAAACATGGCACTCTGCTGCTACCTGTGCCTTCATACATGTCAGTCCAGTAGGTCACTTTAAAATATTCTTTGTTCGGGAAAAAACTACTCGATTTTGGTTATTTGCATTATACCTCAGTAATGCTGATCTAGCATTTCAAAACTATGACTATAACCTCTTCCACTGCACAACAGCTGGAGTCTACTAAAGTAGAAAACAAAATGGCAATGGCGTCTTTCTAATTTTGAGTTACATACAAATGGTAAATTCAGAAGATGTCTTCAATAAAAGGCCTGTATCAGAGTACCTCAGTCCTGTACAGGCTGCAAACTAAAAATAAAGTACCTGATCAAACACATTGCTAGTACCACATTTCATTTGGGAAAGCTTTCTGAGAGAGAAACTTACAAACGACCATCATAAGACTCACAAATCTCTCCTCAAAGTTCAGAATAGCCTTAAACCATTAGATCTCTTTAGACACATGAAAGATCAAAAGTACAGATTAAAGCCAAAATAAACAGCTCCTGTAAAAGCAAAGCTTGTACCACAGAGCTTTGCCACATAAGAAAAGGGAGAATATGAGCCATGTGATGGACACTATTCACATGGCCAAATGCTCTGTTAGAAGGAAAATACTTTTAGGAAGATGACGGTAGAGGAATGCCCTGTAACAGTGTAGCACAGAATATACAAAATACGGGCTTGCAGCAAGCTTAGCAGATGTGAGAAGCAATCCAAAACTTTTTACTATTATCATTACTGAGACTATGTCTTCTCCTGACATGTTTAAGGATGTTGCCAGATTATGTAGGAGAAAAATCAGAGAGGCAAAGGCCCAGTTAGAACTTAAGCTGGCCACCTCTGTGAAAGATAACAAAAAGCACTTTTACAAATGTATCAATGCTAAAAAGAAGGGCAAGAAGAGCCTCCACTCCTTATTGGACCTGGATGGGAACACCATAACTGAAGATGAGGAAAAGGCTGAGGTCCTGAATACCTTCTTTGCCTCGATTTTCAACAGTGAGGAGGGAGGAGTTCAGGACAAGTGGCCTCTTGAGCTGGGTGATGGGGTCGGGGAGCAGTGTGTTGCCCTGGAAGTCCATGAGGAATTAGTTCAGGACCTGCTGAGCCACTTGGACACCCACAAGTCCATGGGAGCGGCTGGGATCCATCC